>WOFM01000242.1:0-241075 GCA_011428145.1 Ericerus pela
AATATTAATTGGATGTAATGTATATTAGTGGTTTTAATTTTCACTTTTCATGTAAAGGCCAGTCAAGTGAAGTATAAATTATGCCCGATAAACAATGAGCATCGAGTACCAGAAAACTCATTGGAATCTCACGTTTTTAAGTGTTCAAAGAAATACGAGAAATACCCAGATTCCAGTCAGGAGGCAGTCGTTTCCGAAGAAGGTATACACACACACCTTCTCTTGCTTACTACGTGACGCGTTCTTGCATGATCTGCCTGTTTTCTTTTGACGTATTCGATTAAACTCTGATCTATAATTTGCAGCCGCAGTCGTATTTGTTTCTAGTCATTCCTGTTTTTTTTATATTTTTCAGGAACCGCAATCAAAGTGAGACTTATTTAGAGACGATTTTTTCCCTCTTTTCTTGAACTGATATCCTTTAATGATTATTTGCATATTAATGAAAACAAATATAAGCGCAATTTGTGAAAAAATTTCTAATTTTTTGTTTTTTTATTTTTATTGTTGCGATTTATAATCTCTACATTTTTATTTTCAGAAACGGCGGATAATTCTGTTGATAAATCAAAAACTACTGATCTATCTTTACTTCAAATTTCAAATGAGTACGTATACATGCTGTTATGTAGAATATGCGATTTAAAATTATTTTTAATTTATTCTAATATACAACATAGGGGTTCAGCTTCGGTTTCTCAATCATCTTCATCTCAATGTTTAATTGAACTTTTAACGGCAGAACGTGATGCCAAGCGTAGAAGGGCCGCGTATAGAAAGAAACGCGTTCATACGAATAAAAAAAGTTACAACGAAGTTAGTATCCATTCGTTTTCAGTTTAATTTTTTTACTTTGCTTCATTTATATCACATTTATAAAAGTCAATGAATTAGTGATGGGCTCATCTGAGTCTTAAAAGAGCCGAACTTCTTACTCGACTGAAAATTTTTTTCGATAAAACTTTGTTTTGTCGATGTCTTCAACTCCGGAAATAATTGCATATTGCTCTCCTCTCTCCGTTTTCCCCTAGAGTTAGATTTATCAGTTTACTTCGATTCGAATATGCACTATTTCAATCAGCAGGAGCGTATTCAGAATAAACAACTAAAACAACCATGGTTGTTAAAAAGAAGTTGAAATATTACTCTAAGTTTACCTAGTTCAAAGTGAACGATTTCTCCGAATATCAGGGTAAATAATTAAAACAATAGATTTTTATCAAATGTTCCACGTTATTATCAAAATAATGCTGCATTAACCAATCGAAATCGTTAGGGTAATTTTTTATCAATTATTTACTAGAATAAAACTTACCCTATCCGGGTAAAACAACGAGTTTATTCTGAACGGTTGGTGTGTTCTGGTTACTACCCAGGCGTTCATTCTGAACCCATCCCAATGGATCGATTGTAATAAATATTGCGTCGTTAATTCACTTGCGCCCTTTACGCCACCTCTTGCTTGGCATAATGTCGAATAACAATCTCTCAAAACTATCTGCCAAGTTAAAGTTTACTTAAACGTGTAAGTGGCTGAAACGAAGTTAATCGTTAGTGTCAGCACTCCAGAAGACAGAATGGTTCAAAACCAAGAAAAAAAAGTTAATCGCTTGTAATTTTGAAAAAAATTACGCCGAAATAATTTGATGAAAAATTATGAAAAACCCTGGTTTCAAACTTAAATAATTTTAAATGGGTACTTACCTTCGATCATTTAGTACTGGATACCAGTTAAACGCGAAAATTCATGCTAACATTTTGAGATCTGTAAGTGGGCGTATGTTTACCGCACATGTGCAGTAGATCTTTTTGCGTCTGTTTTTATTCGGTTGGTATTGTGATTCTATGACGGCTTCGAAACCTGACGAAAAATGACCGGCTGCACGTGTACAGTAAACCTATGTCAACTTACGGGTTTCATAATCATGGCACATTTCGTTAACATTGGTGAGGTAGGGCTACTGGGTATCCAGTTCTAAATGATCGAAGGTGCTTACCCTCACATGGCCTTTCGGTATACTCATACCTTTCGAAAATATATTTTTGTGGCTTTTATTTCTCATTACATAGTTTATTTAAAATTTTGAGAAAGAATAGAAATTCTTTCTTCTCGGCTCTGGCGTTTCAAGTATAATAATGTAATAAAAAATTAAATCTTTGTTCACTTATTTTTCTATAAATTTTCTGTAATAATTTTTCAAATTTTGTCGATGCATTAATCATTTGTTAAGCCGGAAATAATAGCTGCTCGAATAATAAATTGTAATGTTTGTTAAGACTTAGTCAATTAGGGATAATTTCTCGAAAATATTGAAAAGTTGGCTTTTATTACTTTTTGCCTTGTAATATGTCGATGAAAAAACGTAACTTAAGTTGTTAATTTCTTATGTTTTTCTTTTCTAACTCGTACTTGAAAAGTTACTTACATATGAAAAAAAAAGATGATGAAGTCTTTAAAAAATCGTTTACGCGGCAGGTAACCGAAAAGAAGTACCTAATCCGATGAAATTGTGTTTAAAAGAGGAATACTTTTGTTTCCATTAAATATGTGAAACGGGTATTCTCGCTCTTTGATATGATATTCGAGCTTGCTCTTATTCCTGCTTCTAAGAGAATGTTAAAAATTTGTTTGTACTTCAGGAGTATTTATCATCTTCGCAATGTTCTTGTGTCTTTAGTTCGACACCTTCAATTTTCTGATCAAATGCTTTTTGTTCACGTAATACTTTGATCTACAGATACTGCGTGAGCTTATTGATAATGAAATGAAAGCTTTGGAATGTTCAAAAACCGATGAAGACCTTGGAAACGATTCAAATTCGGCAAATATAATTGAAGAACATGTCGAAAGCGGTTCTATGTACGCAGGCGTTGGAAACTGGATATACAATGGAAATCCCTACAAAAGGTGGATGACAATTAAAGAGGAAGAGGAAGAACTAGAATCGCTTAAAACTAAAGACTGCAAGAAACAGACTCATTCTGATAATCACTCGAAACATTCTGTTAACAATACCCGTCATTTTTCGAAAGATCGGTATTCTGCTCACCACAGTTCTAATCACGGTTCTCACCCACGTAAATCCACTCATTTTCCTCGAGGTGAGCGTCGATATTGCGAAAAACGCTCAATATTCTGTTCTTCTGGCAGACATTCATCTCAGTCGAGTGTTTATTCAGCGCACAAGGAGCGAACGGACAGAAACTTATCTCGCCGAGAACACAAAAGATACGAGTATTCTGACGACGATAAAAAAATGGAGAAATTACATGAACGCCGTAGGTTTTCAAAAACCTATACTTCCAATGTTGAAAAAGAATCTGTAATAGAAACAACTGAGTGCTCATTTATGAGTTCAGAAAGGTCGAGGTCAAAGAAGTCAGTTGACGAATCTGCCGTAAATAAAGAGGAAGCGAGAATTTGTGATGAAAATACCGAATGTAAACGCGAGGAAAAAAATTCGAAGATTAGTGGACGTTCTAGTAGTTCTAGTGACGTGGAAGTGAAGCAACACAAGAAGAAGCACAAGAAAAAACATAAAAAGAAACACTCTAAAAAAACGAAGAAACGACGGAGTTCATCGGAGAGCCATTAGTCAAAAACTTTGATTCGATTATTTTTAATATTTTCTTGTGGTATTTTGTAACTGTGTTTAACAGAAAAAGGTTACGTTCGTAACCGTCTGGACTTGTTAACTTTCCCTCCTCTGAAAATAAAATTAATTTAATTTATTCTTTCTTTCTATTGCAATTTCTGTTTAATGTCTGTTAGTCGTGTAGCCAAACAGAAGTGGCTGAGTTTTTCAATCAATTTAACGTTGAAAATACAATAACCATCTTTATATTGAACATCATAGCAAGGCCGGCACTTTTCAAATTTCCCATCCGGTGCTCAAACAAAATGACAAAAAGTTGATTTTTATTAAGCAATAATTTTAAAATATTAATGTTTTATTAATTTATTTAACATGATGAGTCACATAGGTATAGATGTATTTATAGGTAAATATTATGTACAAACAGTAAAATTAAATATGGGTTTTAATAAAAAATTCTAGAAAAGTGTCTGGTAATAAAGTCATTGATTAGAGGCTCTAAATTCAATTTGTCCGTATATTCTCTATTAATATGGAGGAGACTTAAATGATTTAATCGGTCAGCTACTAAGTAGATCTTAAATATATTTTAAGTCTACGCAAACTACTGAAGGATTGTTCACATGTACCTATAAGTTGAATTTGGTATCGTTAAAATAATTTTGATTAACTTTGTCAATTCAGGTACGATACGAGAAATTTCTAAATTACTATCCAAAAATTCAACAACGAATTTAACACTTTTAGGTGAAACATCTAGTTTATTCTGCATTATATCATAGAGCATGTCACATCTAATTCTAATCTTTGAGCATCAAAGTCATTTTTATAAAATAAAGTTACCTACGTCTTCCGCTGACAACATATTTTTAATAATAAAATTTTCAATTTTACTTAAAAAGGAAAGTGTTTGGGATTCAAAACGCATTTTAAAAGAAGTTAATGTTGTATCTAATAATTTGTAAAAAGTTTGTTGAAAAAACTATTCGGGATTTAAAACAATATGAGGCGAAGAATCAGTATCATATTGTTTTGGAGCTTTTCTAACTCGTGGAAGGGAAGGTAATTGTAAATTGGGTTACTTCGCTTTATGCGTTACAGTATTCCAAAGTGTAGAAAAACCAGTATCTTGACATTTCTGTAATAAGAAAGTAGTATTATCAATATGACTTTGAGATTCTTTCAAATATAAATCTACTTTCTGTAGGATTTGATTTAAATTTTCAACTCGTTTAAAAATATAAATTAGGGCTTTAAAATGAAAAAAAAAAAAAAAAAGTGAACAATTCCAATTTATGAATATAACTAGAATCAGCTGCTGTAATTACTGCATCCATACTCGCATCGTTTGAAATTTATAAAAAAAAATTCAATCAAGGTCTTATAGTTAGCAAGAACTGTTTTTAGTGATTTAATTCGAATACACCACCTTGTTGGGCAGGACTTCATTAGCAAAGGCATATTTTCATCTTGAATATCTTTAAAAATACTCAAATGACGTGGCGAATCACAAACAAACTTAATTATCTGTCTAATAGTTCCAATAAAATCTCTTACTGATGAAATTTCAGTTAAGGAATCTTGTACCACTAAATTTAGACGATGAGCAACACAATGAACAAATAACGCCAGCTCATTTATTTCTCAAATTCTGCTTTGCAAACCACTTTTCTCCCCACTAACATTACTAGTTCAATCAAAACATTGACCTCTCATATCATTAATGTATAAATTAAATCGAGTAAGAATATCATTTACAATTAAAAATGAAGTTTCAGCTTTTGTATACTTAGTTTCATAAAATCCTAAGAATTCTTCTATTATCTCTAACTCATTAGTAACATACCATATACAAAATGACTCCTGTTCCAATCTTTGAGTATCCGATGTTTCATCTATCATAATTGCATAATATTTGGCTGAATGTACAGCTTTTAGAATATTATTTGAAACAGCATCAGCCAATATTTTCAACATTTCTTCAGTAATAGAATGATGCAGCCATTTATGATTTGATTTCTTCATCCAAGATTTCAGTTTTGGTACATCGGTTGCTCGTAATTTTAACAACTGCATAAACTTAGAATTTTCAAACTCGTCACCCCTATTGAAAGTACCTCGGTATGGCAGTCCCTCTTTTGCAATAAACTGAATTGTCTCAAAAATCTTCATTAAGTTGCCCCTTGCAGCTCTCATTTTGTTTGCTTTTTCTACCGATATTTGTGAAATAACAGTATTTCTTTTCATATTGGCTAACCCCAGTGCACTCTCCCAATGATATTGAGACTTTTTGTGATTTTTAAAAGTCTCTAGAACACGATTCCACGAAGAGAATCCTGCAGTTACAAATGCAAATTTAGTTTTTTGGCTTGGTTTATTATTTGGCAATGGTAACTTTTTGGATGCAGCTTCTGTACACATTAAACAAATAGCTCTGCCACCTTTTTCTTTTGATTCACTTAACCATGGATATTTTCCAGTCCAAGCAGACTGAAATTTTCATCCACCACCTGATAAACAGAAAGACAAAAACCAAAGTTAAAAAAATTATGTTCTGTAGCTCTACCATTTAACACTTACACAGCAAATTACAATGTGATCATTAATCAATATACTGTAAATATTATGATACTGTTATTTCTAGAACTTGATTTACAATCACTATTATCTTCAGAACTCGAATTAAAATGTTCACAATTACTTTCACATTTAGTATCGATGAGAATTGTGGTTGTCAGGGAAATCACATTTGTGTCACTGTCACTAATTCTATCATCACTATTAGCACCTTCCTCTTTTCATCTAAAAAAACGAAGCAAAGCCATGATAATTTATTCTGTTCCTTAATAATAAAAAACTGGTTTTCCTATAGCCAGGTGAAAAAGTAAAACTACTTAACTGCAGGTGTTGTGATAAAGATGCACATTCAGATGAGGGTAGTTCAGATAAAAGAATACAAACAAATGGGCTACTCAACTCACTCACACTCGCACACTGCCCTTGACTATAGGAATAAAAATATCAATTATATATGTATCACTCCTATCAGTATGGAAAAATGTCGATAATTGCCATCATTAATCGTTACATAATCTATGAATTTTCAAGTGGCCCAAAGTTTTCATGCGGTGCTCAGCACCGCATAAAAATTTCCCATCCGGTGCTTGGGCACGTGAGCACTGCTGTGTTTGCCGGCCATGCATCATAGCATAGCATTGTATCTTCAATACTAACCTTTTTTATTGGGAAAAATGAAAACGTTTTGAAGAAAATGTCAATAAAATATTCCGAAGTAGAAGCAGCCACTGAAAAATTTATCCATTTCACGAAGAAGTTGGCAAAAACTATTAAAATTGGTATTTTTGATACACTCTAGCTCAATTCGTTAATAGGTGGGGCTACCTACTGCTATTGTGGCAGTTAACTCTCTTCTAAATAATTTGGCTTATGTCGATTGAATTACATATTGTTTTTGAAAAACCAATCACTCAAATTTCACATTTGTTATTTCTTACCAGCTGGCAGCTACCTTTGGTTTCCTTCCATTGTAATTTCAGGCACAAACATTCCCTATAATTTCAGTTGACATGACAATGCTCGTATTTTTAAGATGGTACATGCACAAATGTTGCATTATTTTGTTTCTTTTTCGTCGAAGAGTAGATCCAAAGGAGGAAATACTCTGAAAATTAACTTAATTTTAATGCACTATACCATTGTTTACAATATCAGAGGAATAGTGGATTGAATTTCGTATTTCATTAGTGGTTTTTCTTTTTTGATATGCTAATCGCGTTGTTTTTAATTGTAGCGATTAATCTGTGCAAACCAAACAGTGCTGATCTTTCAAACGTGTATATGAAAAATCGACACCAATTTTTTGGTTTCCACAATTCATCGAAAGACGTTGTCATTTTAATTCGATAAGTCAGCGCCGATTTCATTATCCCAGTTTTTTAGACGTATAGGGTAATGATCAACTGCTCAGTTTTTTGTTGAAATATTAAAATTTGCAAATTTTTCAGCATTTATAAAATTAAAGTTTGATTGTTTCTGGCGAGTAGATGTGTTGGATGCTGTTTTTGGTAGGCTTTGAGATTTTGCTTATAGTTTTGACGTTGTTTTGAAGTTTTATTAAAAAACCGTTAAAGTTTTGTTGTTTGCTTGATTATAAAATCATATGAACACCAGAACTAAATTGCAATTTTCAGTTTCTTAATTTTTCACTTCTTAGAATTGTCACTAGACTAAAATTCTAAAATGAAACTGAATTTAAAACGCGAGAATTGTTTGAATAGTAAAATTTGTTGCCAGTAAACTGAGCTTTGTGTTGGCTATGCCTATTTTAAATAAATTGGTGTACTAAAAATCGTAACGCGTATAGTGGCCTATCTTACGCTTTAAATTTCATAAATTTTGTATTTACCAATATCGCATAATTTAATTCATCATAAGCTAAGTGTCTACAACTAGAAAAATTATTTTTATAATTCAATTTTCTTATTTTTTATTCTCGTTTTTGTAGCATTTTTGTTCTTCCATTTAAGATAAAACTTTTACAAAGCTATCCAAAATTCATAATACCTATTTTCGAAGATGTTGCAAATAACAAATAATTTATTTTTCAGTAATTTGAACCAGGTCATTTTCCTTCGTCATATACCATCTACCATCTAATATTAGTCAATAGCTGATGAATTAATTAGGCTGTATTAATATTCGTATATTATACTTCTGTAATCTAGAACGTGTGATTCGTTTTAATAATTTGTCATTAAAATATTCAACCGAGCTTATTTTAGGAGAAAATAGGACAAGTTTTTAAAACCTAATTGATTACAGTGCAGTCATCCTTCTTTATTTGTCTTCTTTCTGAATGTTTTCACATTATACTTCAATTATCCAAGAAAATCACCTGGTGCTCATTATGATGGGCAAAATATTGGGAAACGTTTGAATAAACTTTGAATAAAGGTAAATGATGGTTGTAACTTTATTCTTTATAGAATTTTTGAAGTCTGTTGTTCTTACGACTAGATGCAAATTACGTTATCATTATTGTTAACTGATCTTAAACATTTTTCTCGCTGACCGATGAGGATGTGCAACTTTTAATTAGCTTGTGCTAGTAATATTAGTAGAGATTTTCGAATTTAGTTCATTATGATAAAGTTTCTTTTTTTCTTTTATTTATTTACTTATTTATTTTTCTGAGTAGAATTTTTCAGGAGATGTAAATCGAATTATTTCTTGTAGATTCAATCTTCTCTCTTTTCTTATGAAAACCTTTAGGAGATTTTCTATTTATTTTTTATTTGACGAATTATTATCTATGAGCTAATGAATCCGTAGGTTATCCAATATTGCGCAACCCACTTTAACCTCAATTCAGACTGAACGATTTTTTTGGCACCTACATGATCCGCTTTTGATTAGACGCTCCGTATCCTATTTTTTACTTTCAAAATAAATTATGTGATATTGAAAACACTTGGCAACATTGATAAATTAGGCCTATAAAAAAGTAGGCTATATCGAATAGAATCGAGTCTTTTATTTGCCACAGCAGTAAATTATGCGGGCTGGGTATTATCCTATTGTAATTTTTTGACTTTTATAGCCTTTTTTTTTTAAATTATTTTTTTGCGATAACATTTTCCTAATTATCTATATTTCACTTACGTTGGTACCTACGTGAAGGAAAGTATGGGCTAATTTACACGATGTCAGTTAGATAAGGTCTCAATTTCACTATACCGACTGGGAATGGTTGTTGAAATTTTTCCGCTGAATCATAATTTGGATTTGTATTAGTTGTGAGAACTGTTAATTCTTTCCGTAGAAATTGGGAAGTTAAACTAGATATGAACATAAATGGTGATCTGGAATTCAAGTAAAGCTCATGCGCAAAATTGTATCTGATTTATTTTTCATAACTAAGCATTTTATCAGTGCTTCTAAAGTCAATTAATGGAATATTAAGAATAATTGTATTAGATTTAAAAAAATTTTAGTTTGAAAAAAATTTATTTCCTTCTTTTTCAAGTAGTTCCAAAAAGAAAGATTTTTCAGTAATTCAATATCCTAAATTCCTTTAAAATATCAGAATAACACTTTTAAAACTAATTAAGTTACCTATCAATACGAAATCGATCCCTATTGAACCGAAGTTAATTTCTGATTTGATATTTTGAAATTATTAAATGTGATTTAAAAACAAAGTAAATATATAAGATTTAAAAAAATTGGCTTATGTAGAAAGAACTTAATATCTCGTCGTGTGTGGTATTCTCATCAGCGATTCGGGATATAAAACTAATTTAGATGCCTAAGAGGTCTTATATTTTTCTACGTTTTTTTTTCTATTGTTTTTGTTGTTGTGTACCTATGAACGAATACAAAAAGTAATTCAATAGGAGGGACGCAGGAGGCATTTTCTTTGAAAAAAAGATGGTAATCGTTGTTTCAGGCCGCAGACTGTTAATTTTATTTAACCCCTCAAAGGAACTTAGCGATAATAAAGTTAAGTTGAAATAATTAAAAAAGTCGAAATAGCTCTTATCTGAAACGTAGCGGTGGAACATTAATCGTGTAGCTACCGTACTCGAGTTTGGTATCACACCTGAATTATATAACACCCATTTGATGAAAGTTTTCTCTGGATCTCTGATATTTCACGTTCGGAATGAAAATATTCGGAAAAAATTGTACGTGTTGTATCGTTTTCTTCAATATAAAAAGAATGTCTTGTCTTCAACTTTTAAAAACCATTTTTAGAATGTATTTTTCATTTAAAACCTATTATTTACCATTATTCTATTCCTTTAATCATTCATCTTAAATTAACTGATTTAAATGCTGATTTCATCGAATCTTAGTTGTGATTATTTATTAGAGAAACACGACGAGTCATTAATGCTGAATGAAAATACTGAGTCTTCAAAATCTTTCGGTCTTTGAAAGCATAGGCTTTACTCTTTTATATTCACTCTATCAAGAAGAAAATTGAAGAATTCCTCAATAAATGTGAATAGGTTTTATACCGTTTTAATTCCTGTAAGATAAATGATTCTTATCTAGATTATCCTCTGTATATGCTGAGAGTGATATTACACCAGGAAACGTTAAAAAAAAAGAAATTATTTAATTTAACGAAGTTTAATTTTCATTTCCTTATAAAAACCAAGCGCCCATGTTCTGACCGGGTTATTCACCAACTCCTACAATTCTCTTTCGCTACCTACCAATCGAATTCGTCATTTTGATGCTTATAGTAACACAAAATATGAATTTAACTTGATTAATCTCAGTTTTAGGTATTTCACTAAATGATTCGAAGTCACTTTTCAGATATTAAAATTTTCAGTTAGTCAAAAAAATTATCAAGAGAAATGGGAAAAATTGCATTCGTTTTTTCCTTTTTCACTCTTTTTGATTTTTTAAAAAAATTTCTGTAATTGTATATGCTTTGTTTTGTTGTAATTCTTATGGTAAAATAATTTTTACGTATAGGTACCTATAATACACAAGTTACAAAAAAATGACCTACTTGATTCAAAATGTTTCCCTATCGCTTGAAAACTTTTGTGGAATGATTATTTGTAATATAATGCAAAACGTACACAATCACCTACTTTGCACATGTGTCGCACACTATTTTTTGCAACACCCCACTGCCCCCAAAAATTGGCGATGAATTTTTTTTTATTTTCAGATCTAAATAATAATTAATAATTTTATTTTTTTAAACCAAAAGATTTTTCTTTGTATTTTTCGCAGTTTGCTTGTTTTTAGAATGTTTTTGAAAAATTCAGCATTTAGTTCCTAGCGAGAAATAAAAACTGAGAAAGCCCATGCGAGAAATTGATCAACTCGTGCGAGAAATTCATCGAGATGTGCGAGAAATTTAATTTTCAAGTACGTGTGGGCAGAAGATAATTTTTTGACTTTGCATTGAAATTCACTACTTTTTGTTCGATCAAGGCGCGTAAAAAAACGTACTTTTGGGAAGGTTGTTGCAAAAATGAATTTTCGATGAATCGTGAAGAAATTTAGGTACTTGTTGTTGTTTGGTATCTCATCACAATATTTGACATTATTTTTTCAAAAGTTTCGATGAGGAAGATATGGCGATGTTTTCAATTATTAAAATTTATTTAAATCATGAAGAATTCGTAATTGTAAATCTATAGTCCTTAAGCTGTTTCATAACCAAATATTTAACTGGAATATTGTTGTTAATTCGTGAAAGTAAGACAGTGAAAAAAGGCAAAGTGCTGAAATTATCTTTGAAGAAATTCGTACTTTTCATCTTATTTTCAATGGTAAGGTCAAGTAGACTCTGTTTTTCAGGCTCTGTATTTAAATCCTGGTATATTGGGTTCATTTCACTGCTTATCATTGCTTTAAAAAATGGGATAATCGTGTTGATAATTTTTTTAGTCTTGAAAACTATCTAGGAGAATGATTTTTTTCCGTACGGAACTGCTTTGTTGTTGTTATTTTGTTTTCGTTGTTTTTTCAACTACAGTTAATCAGTTTATAACCCTTTGAATTTTGACATACAACAGGCAACAGGCTGTTTTGGGGAAGAACTAGTAGTTCTGCACCCGTTTCTATATCGAACGTAGCTATAATCGTTAATTTATTTGACATTGTTTCACAATCAAAACACAGACATTTATGTTAAAGTTGCACTGTTGTGAAGCTGAAGGGGGCATTAAGAATAATTCTCAAAAAACTTAGTGAAGACTTCCCTCCCATTGAAAAAATTCGTAAATATATTATGTTAAAAAAGACGAAAAAGATAGTTTTGCCTATTTTCATTTAAGAAAAAATGACTGAACCTTGAGCAGATTTCTCCTGGCTTTGTTTCTGTAGTTGGAGATGGTGGGATTATGTTTACTTTCCGTATTTTTCTTTCTAACTATATCTTACACAAGATTCGAATTTCTCTGTATTTTTTCAGAAATTTATATTGTTTTTCTAGCTTTTCGAAATAAAAAAACTTTTTTGTTGTTGCTTTTCGTAAATTTTGTTTTCCTTCCCCCTTGTAGGGAACGGTCAGCAGATTTAATTTTAGTCGACAATGTTCTTACCGAAAAAGTCGAGCTCCGCTTTCAACTCTTATTTGGTCGCCATTTTGTAAGTGTAGATTTTTTTTTTCGTTCTTTCTTCATTATTACTTGTGCAGCATGCGTGTAATCATATTGGATTCCAAAAAATGCCGACAAATTTGTACGGCATGTATTAAAAAAGTTGCTGGATGTCGCCGCTAGTCTGCGTTAGACGTTTTGCGAAAAAGCAGAAGCAAAAACTCAAACTAACCGACGACCCAACAACAACCGCTACGATTAGTTCTCCAAAGACAACTGTAATGTTGTTTATGTGTCAGAGAAGACGTAGTGTTTTTTATTTATTATTTTTTCCGTATTTGCGTTACTTTTGTTTTTTTTGTTTTTTTTGTTTTTTTTGTTTGTTTTTTTTGTTACTCTCTCACTCTCCTATTGCTCTTATAAAACATTTCGTCAAAATTTGACCTCAAGCCATTGATTTTTTTTTTCGGGCACAGAATTTCTATTCATATATTCATTTTTTTTTTAATCAGTTGTGAAAGATATTTATTGTCGTCACGACGTCAGTATTTATCGTAATTTAAATTATCAAATTTTTGAGGGAAAAAATATAATAAAAAAAAAACCGCGAGTGACTATTTTTGGTGTGGTTGATGGTACCTACATCATACATGCAGTTATTTGCGTATTCAATCGTGGTGTGAAAATTTTGTAGAAAATTTTATTTAAAAAAATCCTACCATTTTTTTTCTCGTGATAATGAGCAAACTGTGCCCGAATGGTGATAAGAGTGTCTTGATTTACCAGTGTCGCCGTTCTGATTGGGCCACTTGTTTTTGAACAGGCCTAAGGTCAAAATTACTTTGTATTTCCAGTTCTATGAAATAAATTTTACCACTGGTGCCTTGCATTGGTGACTTTTTCTCGGTAACTTATTTAACCTACATAATAACGTGTATCATTGTGGTGCGGTTAGTTCGATTGGGAAAAAACTCCATTCGTGTGTTGTTCGCGTCCGCGAGGTTGCATCGACTAATCCTCGTAAAGTTTGAAGCCCTTTGGCCCAGCATATTATTGAATAGTCGTACGAGTGTGAGTTGCAGCATTCAAAACGTGTCCACACCATGTGATACGTACGTATCATCCACAAAGGTATGTTTACCTGCGACACGACGGACACTGGTACAAAAAATTCGAACGATTCTCATCAAAACGGTGTGCAAGTATGCAAATCAGGCGGTGTTCAAGCCGACGACCGGCAGCTATGCAAGCCGAATACATCTAATGGGGATGAACAACCGCGACGACCTGGACGACCAAAGGGTATCACATGTGCACCACAACTTACCGCTGACTACAACGAATGCAGTAGCAGTGGCTGCAGCGCATCCGATGAACGTCCTCATCGTAGGTCCATTGCACGTTCCACCAGCTCTTCGTCGTCATCGTCGTCTTCAATGATGGTGGCCAACAAACGTAAACGACGTAAAAAATGTCGACGTGAATGTCGACACCATAAAAGACATGCTAAAGCCGTTGAAGACAGTTCCTCGTTCCCGGAGCCAGGCAGTGGCAGTCAAGGAGTTGAAGCAGCAGTAGCAGTTGCAAATCCAGTCTCACCCAAGGTTACACCAATTTTTGTTTGGGCCAATGTTAATGACACAAAAATAGTTCGTGTCTTGTGCGAAGATTACGATCAACGTAATCGTATCCGGCTTACGAGAACGGCCACAGGATGGAGGTCGATACCTTTGATCGCAAGTCTGGAGAGACGCCGGAAAATCGCTGTCTCCTGCAATACCGACGACGATGTGACGTCGCCAAAACTAGTCGATAATTCCTTACCTCCACCAGACAATCGTCTACAGACTGATAGTTTAAGTTGTTGCCAAACTAAAAACGAATTTTCTCCTCGCCAAGTGAAACCTGCTGCTGCTGTTGATACCTCTGTTGATGTTGTTGATTCTACAAGTTCGGACAGCAAATCTCATGAAGCGGTTCCATTGTCTTCCAATTCGAAAAACGATCCGTTCAGTTCGGACGAAGATGGTCAGCAGGAGAATTTGCGTTGTATGATTGATAAAATGCAGACTGACTCCCTGTATTCGGATGAAGAATGTGAACCTTCAGTTGCCTCTACCGTAGAAAATCACTCGGGCTCACTACCTGGCTACAACGACGAAGAAAATTCGTGTGCACTTGTATCTTCCTCCGGAAAAGATGCTGACTCGATTAACTTTATGTCGGAAGAAAATTTTGGAGAAAGTATTGCCTCTCCCCGTCAAACAACCTCGTCTGAAAACGTTTTCAATCATTTCTCGGATAATTCTGAAGATAGCGACTTGGCCGTCGGTCAGTCATCAAATATTGAAATTTGTGATGCTGCTAGAGAAATTTTAAGGTCTCCTCATCACGATCACCTAACTGAAGACCTTTTGAATCACTTTTCTGGTAGTTTTGGTGACAGTCATTCTAATGCTGTGAGCAAAGCACCGATCAATGAAGAAACCCCCAGTGGTGTTGAGAGAATAGTTGCCTCGTCCCCTCGTGCAACTTCATCAGAAAATATTTTGAATCGTCCATCAAATAGCTCTGAAAATAACGACTCAAATGCCCTTTGTCGATCTCTGACTGCTGATGACATCTCTGATTGTCTTGGAGAAATCGTCGCATCTTCTTGTCGCATTCCTTCCCCAGAAACACTACTGAGTGACCTCTCAGATAACTTTGTTGACAGCATCCCAAAAAATGTGCAACAATCAGTCATTAATTGTGAAGTCTATGATGGGCGCGAAGATGTTATTAATTCACCTAAGGATATTCGGAACCACCATTCTGACAGTGCTGAAGAATGTAACTCTGATACCGTATGCCAGTCCTTGGGTAATGAAGTTTCTATGGGACTTGAAAAAATTGTTACGCCTCCTCCCAGTGTAACTTCTCCGAAAAATATGCTCGATAACTTTTCTAACAGTTTTGTTGACAGTAACTCAAATATTGTCTGTCACCCAGTCACGAATGATGTTGTTTCTGTTGGTGATAAAGAAACTGATGCTTCATCTTGCTGTAAATCTCAACAAGATAATGATTTGAATAGTCAGTCGTCTGATTCTTGGGTCGATAATTGTGTGGATTTGAATAAACACGCTGATGGTTGTAGTTGGATAGACAATAATTCAAATATCATAAGTCAGTCGACAATTAATGGTGAAAAGTCTGATAATGTTGAAGAAACTGTTACATCTCCATGCTGTATAATCTCGCCTAAAGATGGTTTAGACGACTATGCCGACGCCTGTGAAGATAGTAACTCGAATGTCATTTGCCAATTGCGAAATAATGAAATTCATGTTAGTGGTATTGAAAAAATTCTTAATTCTCATCCTAGTGCAACTTCGTCGTCTGGAAACGTTAAGGCTGATTGTAAAAATATTTTTGTAAATAGTATCTCAAGTAGTACATGTCACGACGAAGGTGAATTGAGACTACATTCACCATTGGTATCAGCTGTTCCATTTTCTGGAAATGGCATTACAAGTGAAAAGAAAAATTCGAACTTGACTTTCCCTAGAAACTCCATCTTGAGCAGTTTGTTGCAAACTGATTCAACAATAGGAAAACTTTCTGACGAGAATGTTGAAAACACTGTTGTGCTAAAAGAAACGAATGAAAATTGCGAATTACCTCTAAAAAGAATGAGCACCCCAGAAGTTGAAGAATCTACACTGGTTTCCATACCAGAACTAAATTCCGGAAGCTTGTGCAGCGATAATATGGGTTACCATAATGATGTGATGAGAAGAAATTCCTCGGGTACCGAGTTTCTGTATAGATCATACCTCCAAACGGTTGCAGCGTCAGACGTCAATGAAAATGGACATTTGTTAGAAACGATCAATAGCCGGAGTAATCTCGACGTTGAATGTATGGATTTGTCAATGCAACGAAACAGTGGAGCTAAAGACAATCAAAAGTTCAATGAAATGGTAGTGGATAATGACCCTCACAATATAAATGACGTATTCCAAACAAATGCCGATAAAAATGCAAAATATGACAAAAGACACCTGAGCCATGAGACGAAAAATAGTTGCAACGTGCCAAATGTCAAAATTGAAGATAGTATGCTTGACGATGAAATGGAGTTGCGCGAAAAATATGCTAAATTTGATACAACAGTGTTGAAAGTTCCTTTATGCCAAACCCTCAAATCTAGTGGTAAATGCACCAATGCTCGCCGACTTCATATCAGACGACGTTCCAAACTGTCGGATGAGCATTCTGAGCATCCTCATACCACTCCTACTCATCCTCTACATCTGATTATGGATGACATTACCTCAACTGATATAAAGCCGTGCAATCAACATAATACCGCTGCCGCCAATATTAACAGAGTTTCTCCATTGGATTTGTGTCAAATCAAGCCAGCTGAACTGCCCAAACGTCGACCATCTTTGAGCGAATTCGCTGTTACTGATAAGGCTCTGCAAAACGAAAAAGAAAAACTGGCAGAACCTATCAAAATTAAACCGAATGCTGCCACAGCACCTGTCAAAGAGAGAATCAAATCATTGGATCCGCTCGAACAGCTGAAAGATGTACTTTCAAACCCTCTGTACTCGGTACCGGATCCACTACTCGTTCCGAAAGCTCGTCTGTCTGCTTTGGTAACGTGTCCTGGGCGCGAAATACCACGCCTACTTGCCAGACGTGCCCAGAACCTATCGTACGTTTCCATTCTATCAGACCCTGACGTGCTGGTCGTTTCGCTGTCGCATTTACGCAGTTTGATGACGAAACCACTCAACGAAACCGATATACACGAATACCAAAAGCACACCGAAGAAATACGTTCGCGATTACGTCTCGAGCTGCTAAATCACGAAATAAGCCTGGAAAATGCGTCACTTTTTGGAGGAGGCTGGAACGAGTATCAGCAACTGCCGCCTTCCGTCGCGCCTCTTCCATCCAAAAGCGTATCGGGCTCGAAAATCGCTGCTGAAGATCCGTTTCGAGGATTTAATTTCGCCTGCAACTCTCTGAATTTATGCTATCCGGCAGATATGGGTCGCGATTCAAACGGCAACTGTGGTCTTCCGTATCCGTTCGAGAGAGGATCTCAGCCGTGGTCCGGCGACGTGTCCACTGGCCAGAAATCGAACACGCCCACGTACGACCCTTGTGCCGTCGCCTGGAACGATCAACTTTGCGCACATCTCGCCTGCTATCAAACGTCTCCTGGTACCTGCTCTGTGGGTAGGAGTGATTTGTTGTATTGCCCGTGCGACGCTCATCTTCGAAACGCCTTTCCATCGTACGTGCATTCGGCGTTGTCCTGCCCTAGTTCGTTGCCCGTGCTGCGTGGTGACTTTGGCGCCAAAAATAATTGTCTTTCCGATTTGTGCTATCCGTGGATGGACTTCGGGCGGTGTGTCGACGACAAAGGACCGCACCAGTCGTTAGAGACCCCCTTTGAGCTTCCGGAGTATCCGTCGAAAACCTCGCAACCTTTATCAAAATGTAATGCCGATTTGAAAGTGGAGAGCCCGGTGCCCAACGAGCGAGACCGAGTCGGAGTCAAAGTTCAGTCGAAAGATGGCCAGCAGGGTGTTGCAGATGTTCGACCAGATCGGCGCGATCATTCGGCCGAACCGAAGATCAAGGTGCGTCAACATCTAGTCGATCCTAATCGTCGTCCATTGCTGCTAAACACGCAACCACGAGCCCCGTACGAATCCCCATTTGCGGCTTTCCTCCGTCCGTGGAGCAACGAAGGCTTAACACATCCGTTCGTGTTCAGGTAAGTTTTACTTGTTCCTAAATTTAGTTATTACTAGACAACCGATAGCTTCGATTCGATCGACTAGAAACATAAATTATAACCCGTAAAACCCTTTGAGGAATTCCGTAGTCGTCCGATTATTCATTTCGTATTGTAACCGATTTCCTTTGTATAGCATTTTATTATCGATATTTTGTTGCCCCAGGCCCATAACCAGAGAGGGCCAGAGCGCAACGACTCTTGCCCCCTCCAGCAAAAAAAAATCAAAAATTTGATATATTTCGCCCTCCAGACTTCAGCATACCCTGATTCCCGATATTTTTTTTAACTTTTCATTTTTGTGACTATTCAATTCGAAAAATTTTTTAGGGCCACTGGCAACATTGATTTGTTGATTGATTGTTTGATTCAATATATGTTTATCAGTCTTATTTGGTATTCAGGATCGTATCAACGTGAAATGAAAATGTGGTTGTCTATTAATTTAGGGTGTTTTGGTTGATAATTATTGCTCTCCTCTCCTCCCACCTACTATATTTATACATAATATTGAATTAGGTACGTACGTATAATAGGATATATCTGATAATGAAAAAGCTTGATGAGAAAGGGAAGTGGTAATTCCCCCGGGTCAGGACTTTTTAGGTGCCCAGCATTTAGAAAAAAATTAAAGAAGAAAATTAAGTTGATTTTCTTGGAAAATCTACTGAAAAACTCACAAAAATTTTTTTCATTCGCTCCGCTCGCGAAATTAACTTCTTCAATATTATCAAACTTCCCCGACAGATAAATTCTGGGTACTACACCGAATACATATGTGATTTTCGATTTTTTGAAAACGCATAAATTTTTCTTCTCGGTTCGAATTTCCTCTCTGCGGCCATATCGTAATACGATATATTAGAGAAGAAAAATCCTGCCGTCCCCGGTGCCGTGTTTGCCCACCCTGGAATTTCAGTCTGGTTACGGGCCTATGTTGCCCCTTTATTTATTTATCAAATCGAATCCATACGTTTCGACGTATGTCGATTCAAAATCTCTAAATAGAAATATATTGACTTCCCCCAACCCTTTTCTCTTACGTAAATTTCTTGTTTGAGTGGTTAACGATTGTAACCGAAATACATATAATACAAAAAAAAATTTCAAGTGCGTCCTTTAAGAAGTCAGTTTTAATATCTGGTCGTCAATAATACTCATAATAATCTAGACAGGTGTTAAAATTTTTGAGTATCTGTATTTACTTTTTATAAACTAAACCTACTTAAAATATACTTAATTTCGACCTTGCGACGTGATTAATAAAGATTTTCGTTCCAAGAATTACGTCTTATTTAAAATTTTTTTACTCTTCTTTGTTAAAATGGACAAGCGTGTACCACAAAAAGGAATGGTACGGAGGTCCTTACCCCCGTTGTATTTTTTTTAACGAACAGCTAGTGGAGGAGGGAGTTGTGAGTAACTTTTCGGATTTTTTTCCATCAGATTTCCTTACCTATGATACATTTGGTTTTGAAAATTATCAAACAGTTTTCCTTTTCTTGTTGAGGGGGGGGGGTTGCGGCGAAACGGAAGAGGTTTATAACTTCATTTCGTACAGCTTTCCGTCCGCTTTATTAGCCACCTCTTCATAACAGTTTTGCTGCATTTATAAATGAAAGCCATGGTCGAAGTACCCAGTCGAAGAAGTAAGATATCAGTTTTTCGTGCGCGAAAATCTTGGTGTTGCGAAAAAGTTCTGTGTCCGGTGCTAAATAAGACGAGCGTTGTTGGTTTGGTCTGGATCTGCAGTTTGTGGGGACCCACCAGACGTATCGCTTTTCGATCACTCAAGATCCATAATAGTATACCAAGGGGGAAAGTTGTTTTTTTTTTTTTCTGCCGAACCTGACTTTACAAGACGCGTCATAGGCGAGCGTAGCGAGCTTCGATCATTTGGTACTGAATACCCGGGTATACGCGGAAATGCGTGCCAAAATCTCAGTGGACATCGGTTTAGTGTACATGTGCAGTAGGTCTTATTGCGTCTGCTTTGATTTTGTTATTGCCGTTGTTGTTGTTGTTGTTGTTGTTGTTGTTGTTGTTGTGAATCTGTGACGGCTTCGAAAACAGACGAAAAAAAGAGTTACTGCACATGTGCGGCTAACCGATGTCCAGTCTTCGCCTTAGAATGATGACACGTTTCGTTAACTTTGGTGTAATAGGGCAGCCGGGTATGCATGCAGTACTAAATGTTCGAAGGTAGCGAGCCGAAGATAAGGGTTGCAAACGGGCGAGGCAATGAGTAATAATTTCCCCCTCGGTGCACACGATACTTTAGGCATCGACGACGTTACTGTTGCCCTAATGAAAAAATTGTTAAAACCTTTTTTGTGAGGAAATTTATGGGCCTTATTTTCGTATAGACCCTTTCACGCTGTAAAATTGAACGGGAAAGTGTTATCGTGAAAAAACGGGTTTTAGTTTTTTTTTAAATATTTTCACTCGCCATCAACTCAAAACGACTTCGTTTTTAGTGAAATTTGATGACAAAAATTAGTTTGTCTGTAAAAAATAGTGGGAAGTTTTCGCTGTAATTTTTTTACATAACTATAAGTTTTTGTTGAAAACAACAGCTTAAAAAATGGCAGTGTTTCCATTAATTAGCTATTTTTTATTCTTTAATTACGAAGAAGTCATTAAAGGTGAAAAAATAAATTATAGGTTGTAAATTTGTGTAGATTTTCTCTTCTTTCCAGCAATACCAATCTTAGCTTTATAGCTACAATAGCAACTGAGAAATCATCAAGTGAAAAACAATATGGTTTTCTTAAAATAAAAATGTTATTTTAAACAAGATTTTCTTAACATTCCATTGGGAACACTGATTTTTTGGTCCTTGGACAAAATGTACTTTTCGAATCTGTAAATTTTACTTTTTGATTCTTGAACCAAAAAAGAACTAAATGTGGTCATTTTTTTCGAATTTTTCGATCTTACTGCCAAGAAGTAGTCCTCTGATCCAAAAAGATGAACGTTCAGTCCGAAAATGAGGGCAGAAAACGTGCTATTATGGACCAGAAGTGCATAAAACAATTTTAATTTGTGCACGTGGCCTGTTTAAAACTGAGACAGTTTAATTCGCCCTCGGGGAATTAATGAGTGAGGTACTCTTGTTTGAAAAATATTTTTCAAATTCGATTCTCAATAGTTGATTATTTAGTTCCAGCTTACAACTACCATTCTTATAAAATGATCCCCATCTACATGAACTTCCTTATTTTTATCTTTCAGTTTTACCAATAGTTAACTACTGTTAGTATTTTTAAGTAGATTTTTTTTTAAAATCAACTTATTAAATTGGACTGAGTATTCGTACTCGGGAGTTGTTTTTCGTTTCATGATCTTCTGAGCATTTTGGCATTATTTTTGAAAATTTTTTTTTTTAATATATTGCCTCCTTTTGCGTTGAGTCAATTTCCAGGCGTAATTTTAATCGGATGGTATCGAAATTTAAAACACATATTCGGATCCACCTAAGAAAGAACTCTATTGTTTTTGGTCTGAATCGAGTGCGTAGTCGGTCCGGTAGATCAGTTTATATGCATTTTTATTGAATAGCGTACAGGTCGCAATTTTAAATCGATAGGCCTGAAATTTAGTATACGTACGTATTTTAAGTTAAGGACAATACCTAACAATTTTGGTATCAATAGGCTTTACGTTAATATCTGGTAGGCGATTTTGTTGCATTTTTGGTAGATGAATGGCTCTAAAAGGAGTAATTTTCAAGCTACAGTCACAAAATTTGGTACAAGTATTGATTTGAAGTATATCTAACATGCTTCCAAATATGGTTCCTTTTGGTAGTATGGTTCATTCCCTGGGGCTGTTGGAGATGCTAATTTTTCATGTTACCTCGATAAAAGTTGCAATTCTCTTTCAATAGTCCCGAAATTTGGTACAAAGAGTACCTCTCATACAAAAACCAGACGTATCAATTTTGGTTTTGATTGATCAATTTGTTCCCAACTTATTAGCTATCAGTGTGATTTTCTCTCTTTTACCCTTCTCATAATGGTCATGAAAAATTCATTTTCTAGGCTTCATAGAGAAAAACACTCGTTTAAACCTAAACACCACCCGATCTCAGCAAAAGGTCAATTTTCGCCCACTCCCCACCCGCATCCGTACACTAGAGCTCTGTTTGATAGGACTACACCAACTTACACCAACCTACACCATGAGGGCGATTCCACAAATGCAGGAATGTTATGGGACTTTGCGCCATGTTTTACTTGAATATTTGTGGAATATCCCTACCAGTGTAGGTTGGTGTAAGTTAGTGTAAACCTATCAAACAGAGCTTAGATTTTAAAATCTCCGCTTATCTAACTAACACAGGCAACTGCGCTATACTTCGTTTTGCAATGTGGGAGATTTTTTTCACATAAAATTGTTGTTTTTTTTTTTTGGTTTCTTTTTTTATAAAATCCACAATTCTCGTCACTGCAGGAAAGAGAACCATCGAATTATTTCGTAACTCGTGCTAGTTAGAGCTTTGAATAATTTTTCATTTCACAAAAGAATAATTATTTTTGACACAAAAATTAAAAATTCATTCATAAAATGTTTTGAAAACATGATACTGAATCAGTATATTTCATCGAATGCACGGTATTTGTGTGATATTGGTAATTTTTTGCAAAAAATATAAATATTTTATATATTACTTTATTAGAAGAATGTTGGTTATAAAGGTGATTTTTAAACAAAGAAATCTACTTTTTTTTTGCTGCGCAAGAGTTTTTTTGAATTTGTTTCTTCGACTTCATTGTCCTGAAAATGTTAATTCCATTCAGAATGAGAACTGATCTCCTAATTTCTAAACCACTTTCTTGAAATTGTACTTTTTTTAGTTTTAACTTATGGAAATTCGGCGGTAAATGTAAACTGTGGTTCACCATTATCGAACTTCGTTCAGTAGATTATAAAACTACCTTTTACCTCTGAACCTATAGCTCAAACCATGTTAAAACTCTGAACTTGATTCAAAATATTATCGTAAAACTAGCCTTAAAAGGGTTAGTTCTACAATAGAGGTTTAAACTCTGGTTCAACTGAACCTTGATCCACAGTTCAAAGTTGATTTGGTTTTACAATTACTCATCAGCTGTGGTTCGAACAAGCCGATGTTTTTTTTAAACTTTTGCGATGTTTCGTGAATTATTTACCTTTCATTGGTGGAAATTTAATTTGTGACACTACCATGCAAAATAAAATAAATAAATAACTGATAACATGATAATATTTTAACGATATTTGAGAATTGGATAGTGTTTAGCAACCATATAAATTTGCAGTTGATCAAAACTAAAAATCTCATGATAAACCAGCCTAAAGTTATATAGACTAAACAAGTTGAGGCACTCCCAAAAGGTCAATATAATAATTGTACCAAGTTACGTAGCTATAAAATTAAATTTGCAACCTGTACCGGGAACATAAAAAAATGGAATTCATATGCATAAATTTTAAATACCACTCAGCCAATCCGCACCAAACTCAATAAGTTTGGTCCTTGACTCAGTACTAATGTTGGTTGCAAATTTCGTAACAATTCGACCAAAATTGCGACTCCTACTGAGGTAACAAGAAAATGACATATATCCGCACCAAAACTAAGAGAATGTTCGAATAACTCGGAATGAATATTTGTTTTACATATCGTAGCTACCTAATGATTCAAAATTAAAACATTTTATATCGGAAATAAAAATACAAAAAATACAAAAATAGTGATACCGGAAGCAACGTCCCGCCGATCCGCACTAAAATAGGACTTTCTGGTTCTTGGTTTCCTACAAATATTTATACTTAATTTCGTGACTATCGGACCAAAATTGCGATCTGTACCTTAAGACAAACAAATGGAATATATATATATATATATATATGAATTTGCGAGTTATTTTTGCTTTCGCGAGGTCATGAAACGAAAAACGTACTCACTCACAACCCTGGGGGCTAATTCCAGACCAAACGTAACAAGTAGATTTTCGAAAGAAGACCTACTTAAAAAACGATAATATTGTCGCTCATGCCTGCCAACCTTCACAATGTCAAAACTGATGAATTTAAAAGAACTCTGTTTTCAGTTCAACATCTGTATTGGTGTAGGGAGGGAAGTGGAGTCGTGAAATACTCAATCGTGGCCTCTTTTTTGGTGTTCATGTAGCTGCTCCGCTTATTATCAACCTTTTCATCGCGGAATTTTCACAAAAAGTACCACTCTATCATAATTATTTGTTACTACTTTTTTTACACGTACCTGTTGCTTTTGCCGCAATACCTATGTGTCTGAATTGAAGTTCCTTATTTTTAACTCAATAAGCTGAGCCAGAGCTACATGTTAGGGGACGTAAAATTACTTTGACATTGAACTTGGGTAGAAAATCTACTTTGCCCTCTTTTTGTTTTCATATTTTCTCCATTTTTCTCACGATTTAGACATTTTGAGATTATCTGAATTCTTCTCCTGTGGTTTGACTTTTGTTTCAGTAAGCTTTCATTTAGCTGTAATGAATTTGAAGAAAATTCTCAATAACAACCCAAAACATGTACCTCCTTAACTTCCCCTACAACTTCACATTAGCTCCGCTTCATGACGTAAGAATGAGAGTAATTAACCTAATCAAATAAGGTTCAAAAATGAGATTTTAAAATAGTTAATATCTTGCAAAGTTGTGATACTTGGAATTTTGTTCAGTTTGAGTGATCTCTTTCATAAGTGATGGCAATGCTCCTTTGCCAAACCCAGTGTTTTCACCATTGAAGAGAAGATCAAACATGTAACTAATTTTAGTTGTCTTTCTTTTTTTTTTTTCAATTTTCTTTATTATAAAAAATAACATTTTCTGCATTTCAAATACCTCAGTATAAAAAAAATGAGTATAAAATTTAAAACCAAGAAGTTTTTGTACAGTTTTTTCGAAACTACCATGTGATCAGAAATATCGGATGCCGAAGAAAGGTATTTTTTTTTAAATCGTAATAATAAGCCTTATTTTTCTATCATTGAGAAGTGGAAAAGGGATGCAGATGTAAAGATGGACGAAGAAATTAGTATACTAAAATTTCCTGTCGATATATAGATTAGAATACTATTTCATGCCTGTACATACGGTGTTCCCAACAATGGAAATGAATCATTGGACTACGAATGAGTAAAATAAAACTGCGCAGTTTTTTCATTATTTTTCTGACAGTTCATTTTCATTTCTAAGGACATCGTGTATGTACAGATAAGAATTATGATGTACAGACTACAATATAATATTGATGTGAGATTTCAGTATGCTAATTCTTTGGCTATCTTTATATCAGTATACAGTTTTAGATTCCCAATAAAAATAAAATGATACATAATTATAATGATTTTGGAAGAAGAAAAAAACTTCTATAGCACCCTGTATTTCAGCCCTTGTAGTTCCAAGAAAACATGACGTACTGCATACAAATTTTTTTTGTTTTAAATACAACGCCTATTATTTTTATACCGAGGTATTTTTGTTGAATATATATGTTTCTTATTTATTGAGGAAAATTGAGAAAAAAAGACGCTGAAATCAGTTATACATTTGAGTCCCCCCTCACTGCTCTTCCGATCATCGCATGGGGTATAGAAGTTGCCTATTTTTATCAAACATTCTGAATAACACACCATCATCAGACTTTTTCTATGATCCTTTTCAAATCCCCTTATTTGACTGAGCTAATGTGGTGTGGTGGTAAGCACTAAATTCTTAAGTTTGACATTGTACCATTTTTCAAGCGCCACATTCTTTGTTCCATTACAATTTCATATCTTATGATTAAAAAAAAATTATGTAGTCTATTTATTTTCTAAGTTATGTTTAAAAACGTATCCATTTTCTGTTTAACTTGTCTTCTTGAGGTTTACATTCACGAGGAGTGAGGAAAATTCAGTCAACTTTTAGCGTTTAACAGTTGTTACCGTTGACTTTTCATGGTGAAAAATAATACGCATTACGTATTCAGAAAAACTACAGTTGAAAAGTAATAATATTGCATGTAAACATTAATATTAAAAACCGAGGATGGTGGGTTAACGTATTGACTTTGATCAATTTTTTTTTTTATGTATCTAATCGTAACCCAGTTCGTGCTACACTTGTTGCTTGTTAGTTAACATCAATTGAAAAGTTTCACTGAGTAAATAAAATAAAGTTTTCTTTATTCGAAGAAAAATTATCACGTGGCCTCCTTGTATTGGGAATACATTCATTCTCTTTGCGAAATTTTGAATTACAAGTAATGGCGTGATGAAAAGAGTCCATGATTTTTTTCCAGAGAAAAAATTCGACGGGAATACCTTTATTTTTTAATTTCGTAACTGGATAAATAGGGCGCATTCTCGATATCCATGGTGGAAAACAATATTATTATTTTTCTTAAATTTAGGCTTTCCTCTGCAAGTCTCTAGCTACATTTATGAGTATAAGTAAGTGTTTGTACCCACTAAGTGACTAAGAGAAAACTCACCTTAGTAGTTTGAATTCAAAACGTCCGTTATATTGCTGTGATCCTTAAAAAAAAAAAAAAAAAAAAATTAAAAATTAATTGAACTATGTCATTATATGAATGTGCTCTATGCTAAATTTTACCATTCTTTCCCCAACTTTCAATGAATTATTTGAATCATTTTATATAGTCTTCTTTTCTTGAATGACTAAATAAAATTTTTTCTATAATTTCACCCTTTTAATTTTTTTTGTTGAACCATTAGCTCCGTCGAAGCAATAGAGATTTGTAAAAACTTCTGAATTAATGTTCAATTACTATTCATATTAATTTTGATGCTGTTTCGTTGGTAAATGTGTATCTATACTGAAATGGTTACATTAGTGAGTTTCCTATAAATTTTGAGTCCAGGCCAAATATTTATGAGAAATTTTTCATTTATTTTAGCTATAGTACGACTTGTTTTAATGGAATAATTGCTGTAAGCAGCTGAATTCCTTGTGCATGTGTAGTTGAATGCACGTAACTTGCCACCCCCTTGAGAATAATCTCAGTCAAAAACTTGTCGCGTGTAATTGTAGGAAAGTTGTAATTCGAATTAAGAGACGCAGAAGTCGAGTTGGCAAAAATAAAAATTCTCCCTTTTATAAGGGAAAATGCTTTCTGTTTGGTAAATTGAAAAAACTGTTATTCTTTTGAAGACATGATTGTTGTTTTCTTAAGTATCTTAAATAAAAAATTTCAGGATAATATCTATTGTACCTGAAATGCGAAAATGTTTTACAAATTTTAATGGAAATGCGAAATTAATCTTGAAGCTTAGATTATACCCTCCTTTCTCTTTTCTCACACTCGTCCAGTAGTTTCCTAAATCGTATAAAATCACCTTTCGAATTGTAGCCATTTTATAAAAATAATCTGTCAAAACAATAAATAATTTAGGGCTTCAAACTTTCCCCTTGAGTTCACAAATAATATTTTTCATTTGTTTTTCTTACTTTTTAAATTTGAGTCACCCTGTCTGCTCTGCTGTAAGATCAGGATCTTAAATCGAAAAATGAGTTTTACATTTTTTTACACTTCTTTTTTTTTTTTTCAAATCAAGTGGTAACACGAGATTAGAGGTGAAATGAAAAGAAAATAGAAAAAGTGGAAAGTTTAAAACTTTATGCTGTATTTTAGACATTTTTTTATTGCCACCCTTATGATAATATGCTATATTTTGAACTGATTTTAAATGGGCTGCACATTGTAAAGGTAAATTTACTTATACTTTATTCTCTTTTGAAAAAACTTCTGGTTACGCCCTTGCTATAGTCGGCCATTACATCTGCCGAACTTAACAATATCGATTAAATCTGCACCTCAAAATGTTACCCATTTAAAACGCTTCATCAAAATGACGCTCGTTTACTGTGAGCTTGAAACCAAAAAAAAAAAAAAAAAAAAAAAAAGAAAAGCAAACAAACGACAAATTTTCGTTCAAAACAACATTCGTTTAGGCTATGTGACCAAATATTGAAATGTTTGCTTGCGTTCAAAAACATTTGTTTATTTAACCATGAATTTTCAATAAGCTACTGAAATTTTACAGTTTTCTTTTAAATTATAGATATGTCTAGTTTATTGCGCTTAAGCTACAAAAATTGGGATCGTTGTACAAAATTAAAGACGTACAAACAGCTTATATACGTACCCACCGTGCGTTTTGAGTTTTAACAGGGTTAAAGAAAAGTGTATTTCGGATTTATTTTATCGTAATTTATTCTAATTTTTCACGTAGGTAACAACGAAAATTTGTCGTTTTTGCTTCTGCTATTTTTATTGCTTTCAAAACCAAAAATAAAATATAAATGTCTGCCATTCTCAAAAAGAATTCTTTGGCTGAAATTTTATAATCAGTTTTCATATCAACCTCATTAGGTATAATAATTATTCTATTAGGAAAAAAGTGCGTAACTTTTAGCACTTTTGATTATATACAGCTTAATTTAAAAAAGCGTGAAATAGTTCTCAGAAGAGGCTGCACTATTTATTAGGATAGAACTGCAAAAGTATGTTAATTGTCAAAAAGAATGGTAGGCTCTAACCTGACTCGGTGTGTAAGGTCTGACAAAAAGTGCTCTTCTAAATATGTGATCTTTTTCGTATCACGTAGCCTTTTCATCGAAAAAGTTCCTCTAATTTTTCTATTTAGAAATATACAACATTTTTTGAGTTTATACCAATCCTTTTTCTTCACACCTGCGAACTCGTTACGTTTATTTAAACATTTCTATATTATTTATTTTATTCTTTCAGCTACGCTGTTGTTCCACCTGACTAATAACAATCAGTGAGATAGGTCTGTTCTATTAGCCGCAAAAATCAACTCTTTCAACCCCGGTGTTACCCTCAGTGTTAACCATGGCGTTTGTCTTGATCCAAAGCCTTGACATTATTTTCATACTTGTGGGTAACACTTGAGTCAAAAAATCTTACACTTGCTCGGTGAGTAGGTGCAAAAAATCGGGGCAGAGTTAGAGCACTTTGTATTGGTTGAATGTTGTGATATGTTGACGAAAACATTTGTTGTCTACGATTAGATGAGTTTGGTGTTAGCAGTATTATCTTAGGCATTCTTTTTCAACCAACACGTTTTCAACACTACTGTGTTTTTTGAGATAACCCGCATATAACCTGGGTGCTGACCCAGTGTTTGGTGTTACACCCGCATTAACTCTAAAACTTAGCAAATAGTGGCAAATAGAACGAACCTACTTGTTCAATGTTGTGCTCGCTTGTCTACTTTCGCTGATGTCATCTCGTACGATAAACTTTCAATCATATATTGTCAAACCTTCTTCTCTGAAATACTTTGCTCTTCTTCAACTCCATTGAATTTAAACGTCCGTTTCTTCTATCTCGCGTATTCTCTGCTTTTTCGACCTCATTAGTATAAAAACTTTTCGGTTGAACTGAGAACCCATTTTAACTAAACTTGTTGATTTCCTAGTATCGAAGTGAATCACTTTTTTGCTATATATATATAGAATACAGCTATTGCTGTATAGGAAAAAAAAGTCCCTCGGCGCTGAACAATTATTATAATGCTGAATTTTATTTTTGAATTAGACAAAAGTTGCGTGCTCTTCACTGAAAAGAAACTCATTTGAATATTTTGTCGGTAAATTCCAGTTATTACTCTTCAATTTCTATGAAACAATATGTAAATGTAAGCAATATTATTTGTACAATTCAAGAATTATATATACATATACCTATTGAAAAAACGGTTAAAATGAAGATTCATTCAAACTAAAATTTTCATTTTTAAAACGGGTATAATTAGTGCGAAGATTTATTAATAGTCTGGCTTATCATGGGTGGAGGGAGGGGAAAACTTAGCTACTTAAGCCTTTCCCAGAAAAAAAATTTTTATATTTTTTTAGTATCTCTATTTTATTATAAGCTTTTATTCTACTCACTACTGCGATTTTAAAATATACCAATACTGCAGCCAACCTTCCGCAACAAAATAATATTTATTTCACATGAAGCTAAAGCAAAAAAAAAAAAAAATTAAATAATTAAAAGTTTATCTTTTAAAAATTCATTTTTAACCTAATTATTTATTCTTTATTATAAGCTTTTATTCTACTCACTACTGCGATTTTAAAATATACCAATACTTCAGCCAACCTTCCACAACGAAATAATATTTATTTCGCATGAAGCTAAAGCTAAAAAAATAAAAATAAAAGCTTATCTTTAAAAAATGCATTTTTAATATAATCTTATTTATTTATTATAGCCATTGAAATACTGCCAGCGGTGCTTTCTCTTTGGGTCAGTACCGTCGGAGCCCATTTTTGAGCATACTCTTCTCCTCTTTTCTCTCATTTAGCTCTATCATGTCTTAGTATATCAAACATCAGAAATAACTAAATTGATTTATTGGCTGTTTTTTTTGTCATAGCTGAAGGCGAAACACTTTTCTGCTCCCCAGAAATGATCCTTTTATTTTTTGAATAAGTTGTTGAGTTGAAATAACTTCCTCCTTATTTTGAAGTCTGTTAAAATAACTATAACTGTTAATGTTATTATCAGTTGGGAACTAGAAAAAGTTCCTAATGTTGCTTTAAATTATTTTTAGAAAAATTTTCATGGGAACTCGTGTTTTGGACGCAAACATTTCGCGTTAGCTTGGGTTGTTTATGGTTGCTATTTGATAGTTGCTAAAGTTAAGTTGGGTTTTTCTGTGCTTATTCTGCTGTTGAAAACAAAGTGAACTCATTATGTGGCGTACACTTGAAGAATATTACTCGAATAATTCAAAGAAAACTCAAATAACTCGCATTCGCGTTCTTTTTATTAAAAAAAAAAAAAAAAACATTGTTCAAAACAGGTTTATTCATTGAAATGGAATAAGTTTAACGTGTTCACGTATTTGTGTGTATATATATTTATATATATATATATATATATACATATTCTTTATAAATGATAGTGTAGTCTGTGTGTTTTTTTCTTCGTAGGCTATGAGCATTGGCCTCCTGTAGATCGACTTATAACTTATTACGATGAAAGGGGTGGGGAGAAGTGGGGGATACAAGCAACCACCTACGACACCAGACTTTTATTCCATTAAAAAAATCCTTTAACAAAGTTTTTTTCTTGATTCATTCGGCTCTGGCAACTTGGCCAATTTAACAAAGTTCAACGTTTGAAATAGAGTATCTACCTACTTTTCTTTTAACTTACTTTCCCAAGAGTTCAGTATTCTTAATATCTTCTTAGGTACGAGACGTTATTGAAAACTTAATTATTTTTTCACAATATCGCAGTTTTAATCTCCTTGAAGCATGATTTCTGCGTATAGATGAGTATATTATGTTAAAATGTTTAAAAAATTTTTAGCATCTTCTGGGTCGAGGAATGTGATTGTGCAACGTTGTCTGCAGACGTTTTTGTTTTGAAAATAATGATTTGGTTTTTGATGATGCACCAAGGAATAAAGGTGATATTAATTATTTCGTTCCGCAATTCAAATCTCTTTTTCGAATCTTTCGGACAGCCAAGTTGAAATTTTTCATTCGTTTTGGTTAGCCTTCTTGTACAGCTTCCCTCCTCCAGAAATGCGAAAATGGTGATGCAGGTTTTACACGAAAGTCTTGGCTGCTTTTTCTCTACTTTGTTATATTATTACTACCTTCGGAGATATTTTCGACGTGAAAATTTATCGATTAAGTATTTACAAAAATTAATAATTTCTGGATCCTCGAAGGTCTTTGTCCTTTTCAATTTTGATATGGAGCACACGATGATCGGTTAATTGTTGTTGCTTCATGTTTAACTTTGTTGGACGGTCAAGTTTGATCATCACAATTTAAATGTTGTATGTGTACAGGCTCGTGGTTAAGTTCATATTTCATTTTAAACCACCCATATATCGCGTGGGTGTAGGAAGGGTAAAATTTTCAGCTTGGTAAAAGTTTTTCCGAAAAACTTGAACGAAAGAAAGGTTGTTTCGTCATACGATAGCAATGTGTGTGCAATATCGCTAGGTTTCCTCAGTATATGATTCAAAATATAATTTTCATTTCCACTGTCTTAACTCGTATAAATTTCTCTGCCTGTTTAAAAAACTATTAAGAACGAGTGGAAAAAAACGCAAAAAAAAATAGGAATGGACTTTTTAATGCAACAGATGGTATTGTTACTTGGGAATGTGAACTAAACTCCATTTAACAGTGACAAAAATATAGAAAATCGCGGAAAAAAGTTTCAGTTTTTTATCGCAAGAATTTGTGACCTCAGTACTGTTCTTGAATGATGGACGGAAATTTGTAATTCTTGGAATTGAAAATTTTGCGGTGGATAAATATAACAGCCGTTCGATGTCCTCCTACGCAGAGTCTTAATTGCTTGTTTGGTGTTCCCCGAAATTGTTAATTGCAAATAATTTATCAGAACTTATAACTGTTTGACACCAGTTAAGCAAAAAAAAAAAAAAAATAATAAATAAATAAAAACGCCAGCTTTTCATATACGAAATTTAAAATATTTTTTACGAACATCAGTCGGTGATTTTTGAAAATTAAAACCGGAAATCAGTGACATGGTCGTGTGAAATACCTGAGACCTTTAAATTAATTTTTACTTTTTAAAATACTTATTATTTCATTACGCATAATGTTCGCTTAGGTAGGCTATATCGCCATCTGTGCGTTGAAAGTCTGTAAGTCACTGAAACCTCTAAAATGTAGGTCAGACAAAAATACAAAATTACCTGCGTAAGTTCCCTGCATGAATCGATGGTTTTATCGTACCATTTCGAAACAATATTAGCCTATAAGATACTGTAGTCGGTGTCGATACAGAATATTTTTCTTTATTAAATTTCGTAGGTATCCTCGTCCTCCGAATTAATATTTTCTGTTTATGAAAAAAAATAAAGCATATTATTTTAAGCAAATTTTCTCATTAGGTAGCGAGCACGGATCGCTTTTAACATGAAAAATAAATGTGGTGTATCAAGAGGCTCATGAAATAATCATGATTTATCGGCCGTTTCGATGCACTTAGGTACTACACTGAAGTATTAATATCTTCGGTGTCCTATTCGTTCCCATTGTGAAGCACCTTTCATTAATACAGAAAATTTTATCTATCGTAAAGAGCTACCCAAGGTGAAAAAATGGGTAATAAAAAAATTGCTTTTCCAATTTTATTTTTCAACCAAGTTTTATTAAATGCTGTGTGAATCGCTGAAGTGGCTAAGGAAGCAGGCTAAATGTGTAGTTTATGTCAGAAAAATTAGTTATTGTCGAACTTTCTCTTTGTTTTGGCATTAAATTTTGGTTTTCATCACTACTGTTCCGATAAACGTTCATTTTTAGATTTTCAACAAAAAATAAAATAAAAAAAGTCTAGCGCAGCAGCCGCTCCCCAACGAAATGCAGATTCTCAAAAACCATCCAATTATAACCAAAGTCAGCAACAAGTTAGTGTAAACCATAAAATATCATTATTATGTTAAGTTTGGTATCCACTGATTAGAAATTACATATTTTAGAACCCAAAATCAGAATTAAATCAGACATACCGGTGGTACTATTCGGCCCATCCGCACCAAAGTTGGTAGTATTTTGGAATAAGTCATCGCGAATATTTATTCTTAATTTCGTGGCTATTAGTCAAAAATTGATCATTGTTTAGGCAAAACGGAAACATAACTGGTGGTGTTGGATGTACCATCTGGCCGATCAGCATCAAAATCTATAGGTCTAGTCCCTGATTTAGAACTAATATTCGTATCAAATTTCTTGATTATTGAATATGATGGTGATGACAAAATAGTGATTATGGTGTCGCACCTATGGATAGTGCTACTGATGTCACGTGTTTTGCTTTCTAAAAATCTGATTGAAAGGAAAAATCGCCACTTGCATTTGTTTATAAATACTGATGTACAAATTACCCAATTCCGGAGAATCTGTTTATTCTGATTGGTCGATGTCGACTGATGTGGGGTAATTTGTATGCCAGTGTACATTTGCTTGGTGTAGATGTTAACTGCAGTCTATCCCATTGTAAAACAGTAGCATGTTGTCTCCATCATATATCTTGAAGGGTTATAAAACAAAATATACACCGGCTACAACACCATATCGTTTTATGAAATCAAAATGTGTAGATTTTCATAGAAAACCAACACAAAAACTTGCTATTGTTGTTGCTCTCATGTTGGTACTTTTTTAACTTTAACCAATGAATCAGTGCGGATTAACTTTTATGGATTAATTCAAAAAGTGAGCCCAAACTGCAGCGTTCTTAGTCTTCTGATTTTCTAATTGATAAAGATAATTTTGTATGAATTAATTCAAGTAGGTATGTGGAATACCTTATTGTGAAATATATTCATCAACAGCTTTGCGTGTTCTGCCACATCATACACAAATGTATGGGAGAGCCAAATCCAAGGCAAACACTGCCAATTTTCTAGCCTGTTTCATGAATTTATATAGTGGATTTGGTACACTCACACACGCACACACACACACACATATATATATATATATATGTGTGTGTGTATATATATATATTGTTACATCACAGAGATCTTTATCAGGTAATTTGTCACAGTCCATATAATGTATCTTACTTGTACATACGTACAGGTAAGAACATACAAACGTATGTGCATGTTTTGGTTTAATGTCATAGAGACAAAAATAGGCCAGCCTTTTGGCAGTGACTATCGTCAAGGGGTACAAGCCCCTAAACCTCATAGGAGTATTGTCCCCATAAGGTACATCTGAAAGTTGATTTTTCTACCTAAACAGAACACTAACAAAACTTGGATTGTCACAAAAAATAATAAAAAATGTTACTATTTTGTCTTTCTAAAAATTCTTACCTGCTGAATGTTTTTTCTTATTTTTGGTTTGTTTTAAAATAATAATGTGAAAATCAATGTTTTAGAAGTTTTATGTTGTCTAGTCTTACCTCATTTTAAAGGCGTGACTAAGGAGACCTTGTGGGATACATAGATTCCTTTTGGAGATAGTTTTCTGTTTTTTGGAACATCATGTAGAAAGTCGACATTGAAGTTCATAGAAATAAATTTTTTATTCAAAAATTACAAGATTTAACTAATTTTCTTTTAAATGACATCTCTTGGTGTAGTTGTCCTAACTTTTTCACTTTTTTAGTTTATATTAGTTCAAATGTGAAAGAACTTTGTAGCTGTGGAAAGATTTTCGTTAGAGTGTATGAGATTTAGAAAATTTTTTGAAAAACTAAAATTCCAATATAATTTTTTTCTCTTTTTCATCATAGTCTGCCAATTATTGTGAAACGAAACTTCTCACCAGCCTGTCTGCAGTTATTTATTGTAATTCAACATCACCTCATTCTATCGCCCCAGTGTTGTAATTAGAGAAATTGTACCAAAATTCAGGTATTTGTTATTATTATTATTATTAATATTATTATTACTTTTCAAAATTGTGGAGCGTGGGTAAAATCTTTACGTCACCATTCTGCTATGACTGGTAAATATGATCACATTTATGGATCCACCTGTTAAATACGTAAATTAACCCCATATTATTTTCTTTTTTGTTTATTTACGAAATATTTCACGTTTATTTACTTTACTGCAGCGTGATTATGCCATTCGTGCAACTTATGATAATAGCAGGTTTTTTGCTGTTTTTATTAAAAAATTATTCACCTTTTGAGAAGTTTTTCTCTTGATTGGAAATTATCTACAAGAATGTGGATACTTTGTCAATGGATTCGACTAATGCTTAGCATTTTTTTTCTTTTCCAACAACAAGCTTAAGCTAAGTTCATTCTAAATCTGATGACCTCGTGAACGAAAACCAACCGAATTAACGAAAGGAAAAAGATTATGGACCGATCTCAAACTTCATAGAATCTTTTTAACCTTCATGCATATTGCTCGGTTTCATAGGTTAGTCGTTTTTTTACTCTAATATCGAAAATTATTCGACCTGAAGACGATTCTTGGTTCATCTGCAGACCACTAAGAATTCGAATAATCTTATCTGGTTAATGAGTATGCTTCATGATAATATTCTTGTTCTCGAGCTCAAATTTTACTAAAGATTGACACTAATGCACAGAAACATTAGTAACATCTGTCTGAGAAAAGATATAAGTACTAATTTCTCGGCACAGACTGAAGAAAATGTATGCTGTTAGTAAAGTGTTATATTTATTTGGAGATATTCGTTCTTCCTAAATTATTTCTCTTTTCTTTTTTTCTCCTCTATGTGATTCGTGCAAGTGTTGATATGGGAAAATTTAAGCTGATATAGAAGACTATAGACAATTTCTTCGTAGCTGTTATAGTACTACAAGTCTTTGCAAATTTTGAAGCGTGAAGAATGAAAAAAGATTTTACTTTATTCTCTATTCCGCATTTAAAACAGAAAAATATTTTATATTCTCGAAATTTACTGTAAAATTTTTAGTTTTTTCACAAGTGACTGTGTGGGTGGACGTTATGGTGGTTTCATACTGATCTAAAACTTTTCCTTTTGAGATATGTAAGCATTGAAGTTCAATATTGTGCCCTTAGTTATATTACGAATAGCTCACCGGTTTTTTCTTTGTAACTTATTAGAATGAAACAATAAATGTATTTTCTAAGGCACAAAATTTTAGAGTCAAATATAATGTCCATATTATGACAAAAAAAAAAAAAAAAAAAAAAATTAAATTACAAAGATTGAACGTCGAGAAAACCAAAGAAGAGTAAACTAAGTTTCAAAAAATAAACTTTAATTGTTATTTTTCAAAATATTTCGAAAGAATGTTCGGAGAACGTTCATTATAAACTACGTGAGACAAATGTGAAGAGAAATTCCTTCTTTCAAAAAGTATCCATGCTTTCTATATATGCCTCAGTATTCGAAGTGGCCTAGCTAGAAATTTTTCGTTGGGGTACAAGATAGTGTGGCACTCCCATCCGGTGACAGATGCAAAACGGATTATTTTTTTGAGGAGAGGCATTTCTGCGTTATGGTGCTCATTCTGGGAACGTAGCGAGTCAAAAAATTCAACAGTTTTTCCGTCTTTTTCAAAATTTCTACTTTTTCGGGGGGAATTTAGGGGAATTTCTCTCTGGTCCCCCCTTGTCACCACCTGCAGCATGGCTACGACGAGATAAAAAAAACTACAAATTGAAAATAAATTTTCATTTACAATTTTTCCACCGGTAGATCAGTCCCCCTTGTTCACTCTTTGTCAAATTACGTCATAATTTTTATATTTTAATTCAAAAACTAATCTGTGAACTTGCAAAATGACACCATTTTGCAGTGATATCATCGTGAAAAATGTATTTTGTTTTGGTCTGACCCTTTAACCTCTATGTTGGCTCGTAATTTTCTGGCTAGCCACGTTTGTAGGCTAAGTTGAATTTGTATGTCGAAAGCCAGAAATGCGTTTTTTGAAAATCAACTTCGTCAAGTATTTAGCTACCTACATGCTGAGAACGCAACTAAAATATTTGCCAAACTGTCGAAAATTGTCTTATTAATTATTCTGTTTGTTTTATTTTTTTTCATTTGAAAATTCAAATTTCAACACATTACATATGTATCAATCTAACTTATTGGCGATGATATCTTTTTCGCCTCGGAATTAATTATATTTTGTCATGCATATGTTAGTTTTTTATAGGCATCAAAATAATCTCTTGGTCGTATTGATTCAAGTGAAAATTGAATATCGACTTTTTTTCGAGACTTACCAACCCCACAAATCGAATTCTAATAACTGTTTACTTACATGGACGCTTATATTCGATATTCACGTTGAGAAAAAAAAATTAATTCTTTCTACGAAGGTTTTGAAAACATTTTTCTCTGAAGAAATTTTTTAAAAAGTATTTCTTCGTTAAAATTTTAACGTTTGTAAAAGGAAAACTTAAAAATAAGTGTACACTTCGTTGGTACCCCTGATTTTATCAGTTTTTTGTTGAACTTCACGATGTTTATTCCACTCACTCTGTAAATGTATTTTGCAAATGGAATAAGTTCCTTAATTTCTTTCGATTTTTGAATTTTTTTTGAGATAAATAATTTATTTACCAGTTTTACTCTTGTTGGGTGAATCGAGGTTTCGTTGTATCAAACATTTTTCAAAACTCAAGTAACCTGACTCATTTACTTGAAAGTCAAATAGGTTGTTTCTAATCAGCTTCAATGCATATAATATGATGCCGTGCTAAAGAAAGAAGGCATTTGACCATTGCACTCCTCAAATCAGCTCAATACTTATTAAGATTATTTTTTCAAACTCGAAATTGAATTATTTTCCTGTTCGTAAAATATAAAAGGCAAAGTACGTGAGAAAATCTTATAAAAATTATAATTTTTTGTCTTACTCTTATTTTCTCGTTTTTATTCGCGTATTTATAATTATCTATCCAACGAATATATCTTAGGTTGATTCGAAAAGGAAAATAAATTAATCGATGCTCTTACGATAATTCGAATTCAGTGAAAGTAGCCATGGGTGGAGAGCATTGGCCGAGTGACGAGAGAGTAACTCCTCCTTCTCCTTCGGAAAGAAAAAGAGATGAATAAACGAGAAAAATGTGAGAGAAAAAATGAAAGATGCCCAAAAATTTTAAAATAAAAATTGGGAAATAAAATTCAACTCCTCTGCCTGGTAAAAAATTCTCGCGGCGAGGAGGAATCAGTGATTCCACTTAAAAGTTATTATCGATCATATTTTACTTATACTTACTTATGTATTTCATTACGTCATCGTCAATTTTTTTCATATCTACAGATAATTATGTTCCCTGCTTCACTATTATTATGAAAATGCTCAAAAAAATTTTTTTTGCTCCGTACTTATCATTTTAGCTATGATAGTTTTCTCAGTAACCACGCACCAAAAGTGGTTCCATTAGTCAAAAAATAATAATTTCTTTTTTCGGGTATATTTCTCTTTGGTTTACTGAACTGAAAATACTTTACTTTTCTTGTGGGCAGATAATGCTTATTTCCATCAGTGATTCTCATGGTTCATTTCACATGAACCGAGAGAACAATGAGATCCACGTTGACAGGTGAATGAACCGATAAATTAAAGCACATCGTTCTCAAATAATACGAAGGTAGTTCAGTTTTCGTCATAGGCGAAAAATGGGTTACTTAGCCTAAATGAATTATGGTGAAAAATCATTCTGAAATGGAAAAAATTTTCAGAAAACGTTTTATTGCTGGTAAATGTGAGGGACCCTTCTCCGAGTACGTGGTAAAAACTTATCATCCCTACCCCTTAAGCGTCTCCCCAGGGGGCTGAACATACGTTACTGTTTTTTCAATTTTTTATGAGTAAAATGTTTATACTGGAATATTTTTCTCATGAAACCTCTAGATCCTTTCGGTAAAATTGAAAAAATAGAAAACATTCTGGTATGTTTAGTACTCTGGGGGGTCGCTTAAGGGTTAGGAGTAATGGCTTTTTACCACGTACTCAACAAAGGGTCCCTAATATTTTTCAGCAATAAAATCTTTGCTGAAATTTTGATAAATTTTATTTTGCCGAATGAATTTGACTGAAATCAGAGCGAGGCTAAATTTTTATTCTAAAAATGATGAATAACCACCCAAGAAAGGATAATTTTTCCAAAATGCATAATATTTGATCTACCATCTTTGTTATTCTTTTTAATTCATTTTCAGTTATTTTTTTTTTTTTTTGGGACTTTTATGCGTGATATAGAATTCAAAAAAAAATAATAAAATAAATCAATGATTTAATGATCTTCAGGTCAGTTAACTCGGCGTAATTTTAATCAGGAGTTGATTTCTTTGTTCATATTATTTGTGAATCGCCGCCCGTTACAGCAAACGACCTATTTCATGAATAATTCATTTTCAGTTTTGTTTTGAAAAATAATTATTCAGTTTATGCATGCGCTTATGTTTTATTGGTTTTATTCTACCCATTGTACTATTAAATTCACAGTCGTAGAGCTGTGACTCCCTCAGAGATTACCTTCCTCCTCTTAATCGCCTCATAACGTTTTTTACTACTAATAAACGAGACATTCCCAATAAATCCTATGGCCTAGGTACTTTTTAGTTTCTAGAAAAACTCTTGCTCTTCTGAAAATTTTACGATTTCAAAGCTTATTATGGTGTAGGTAGGTACTTTCTTTTCTCTCAGTTTAAATCTTCGATCTATTTTCATTATTTTTCTAAATTGATGCATTATTTAGTTCCCAAAAAATTTTAACATTTTAGTGACAAAATAAAGATATATTTATCCAGAGTATCTATTCTGTTATCTGTTTCTAATTATGTTTGATGAAACAAATTTCTTTAATAAAAATTTAACAAATCAATTTGAAGCTTGAAAGAAATAAGTAGATTTTTTTCCAAAGAATATCTGCTTAAAAATAATAATTATTCTAAGTGTGAAATTAGGTGTATTGCTTATGGCAAAAAAGAGCTGCAATGAAGAGTTTCGTTACAAACCAAATAGGTTTTTCCATATTAAATTTGGGCTTCTCATGCGAAGACTAATTCGGTGCGTAGATAGTCACATAGGAATAGAATAGTCTTTTTGCTCTGGAAGGAAATTTTTTAGTAGCTACAGAACTTTTTTGCCGTAAAAAATGCACCTATAATTTACCAAAACATGTTGGTTTGGATCATTCTATTTTGATTATTCTCATTGTAGTTGTGGTATTATTGGGTATGTTAGATATGGCGAAAATTTCGGAATTTTTCGAACTTTTTTTTTTTTTGAAAAGTGTCGAATTTTTGACCCAATTTGATAAATAAGTTCTGATGAAGAGTTCTCTTTTAAAGATTTGAATAAGAAAATTTGAAGTAAATTTCCATAAAAATCTACTCATTAATTTTGATCCGGTATTAGCCTCTAGGTATGGGGGTGAGTATGTGTTTTGGTTTTATGACCTCAAGAAAATTTTAGTCCTATTCGTTGGAATTCACATATTTATAATTAATTATGTATACTTATTTTATTTTCTTGTTGCCACGGTATTTTTTGCAATTTTTGTCAGATAGACACGAAATTTGGTACAAAAAATAGTACAATACCAAGGGCCAGAACTAATAATTTTGGTGTGGATGGGCCGACGGTACTTTCAGTAGCGCTATTTTCATTTTAATTTTGGCCAAAAAATGCTTAATTTTTGACCAGTAGCTATGAAAAGTAAAACAATTACTTACTACAATTTATTATAACATGCTGTACCAATTTTCGTGCGTATTGGCCGGACGATATTTACGTAGCGGACATTTTTGTTTCGATTTTAAAAAGGGTGATTGTTTTTAACTGTGTAATTTCAGGTCAAAAGCTGCAAAATTTAATTTAATACTATCATTTATTGAAAACCTACTTTTTCTAACGGAGCTGCTACTGCGTCAGATTTATTTTTTTTAAATATTTTCTTCAGTTTTCACTTTTTATGCAGTACATGAATATAAGATTCACTATTTTTTCGTGTCCTTAATGTGACCTCCATCACACACAAAAAAAAAAAAGGAAAAAAAGAAGGCAAGCGCTATTCATTCTTTCTATATCAGTTTATGCGGTATCATCTGAAAATATGAAATATGTTTTAGATTTAGAGCAATGCCAAAATTTATCATTTCTAAACACTGTAAATTTCGCTGATTATCATACAGTAGTTCGTAATAGAAATGTTTTTAGAAACGCCTTTTGGAGAAAAAGCATTCTTACTCTCTGATATCTACAAAAAAAAAAGTCCGCCATTTTCTTGGTTTTCCTTATTGTTATTAACACGTATGCAATCAACAATAGTATTCATTTTTATTCTTATACGTGTACAGTTCTTACGAATATATTTATGAATAAATAAAGTATACAAAAATTGTGCAGTAAGCATACGTTTTGATGTGGGAAAAAATTTTGTTTTCGTTTAAAAATCCGAACAGAAAGTATTTGCAAATGGAGACAATTTAATACGTCATAAAGTTGTTTTCTCTTTTTTCTCGCTCTGTTTCTCTCTCTCTCTCTCTCTCTCTCTCTCTCTCTCTCTCTCTCTTCTATGATATAGGATTATTTCATGGGGATGGTTTTTCGGACAGTACTGAGCCACTCTTTCTTGAATTTGCGTTAGTTTTGACCCACAACTGATGTTTTTTAATTTTGGTTGCATCGGAAAGAACATTTACCCATGAAAACGCATTGTTTTCGTTATTCATTTTCGCAGATTTTTTTTTGAAGTTCATTGCTTTAATAGATATGAACTTGAATCCGAAATTCGAAACTTTGAATCAAAAAATGAAAACTTTATTTGAAATTGAAATTTTTTTCTTTCCTAAATATGAAATAAACAAATGGAAATAATATTTTCAGTCCTAATTTTTAAAAGTTATAAATGAAAAAGTATTGATTCAGTACGCCGCAAGATGTAAAAGAATTATTTAACAAACTTCCAATTTTATTTTTTAATTTTATCGAGCCTATATATTGTTTAAAAATCGAAATAATTTCATAACAATCGACCATCTTATAAGTAATCAGAAACGAATCGGAGGAATATTATTTTATTATTGCTTCTTTTACGTTGCCTCTCAGTTTTTCAAAATTCTTGATTACACCGCATGAACGGCCAAAATACCTAGTGGGGTAATTTTTACCCCAAGCTAATGAAAACATTGAGAATATCTACTGAGGTATGTGTGTATCCCATCGATACAACATGTCCTGGAAACATATTTCATGTAACATTTTGCTAACGGATGTTTCTAGGATGACAATAGTTGTAACTCTTCGAAATCCTGACGCTATCTCCTCAAAAATTTCTTCAAAAATGCCGGAAATTATGCTTCGTAGAACTCTATATATTTAGGTTTAAAATTACCCTACCAGGTATTGTATTGACTGATTAAGGGAAATAAGAACGTACGACTTTGTTCAGTCGTAAATTTTCCAATTTTCTAACTTTTCAGTTAAATTTTAAATTTATGGAAGTATTATATAGGGTAGGCTGTAGAAGTTCTTATGAATTTGGATGCGAATTATTGATTTTAATTTGGATTATTCCGTGTGGATATTTATTTATTTTTTTTTTTTTTTTAAGGTGGCTCGTCTGAATAATATTTGGCCCTCTTTTTTATTGAACAAAATAATGTTACAAATTCCGCTCACAATTTACTTCAATATTTTTTAACATTAATGGATGTTAATTTCGAAAGAAAGGAATTATAATAATTAAAATTGATTTTTTTTTTAATTGGAAGCAAAGAATTATACCTCCTTGAAATGATGTATTCTCAAGTGCAACTCCCACATTTTGAGCACTTCTGCCTCTGCGTTTCAAACGTTTAAATAAATAAAGATAAAAATTTATGGGCTGCAATAATAGTGATTATACATTATGGAGCATTGTCAGTTGTGTTCAGCTGCGTTACGTTCACTATGAAAATTTTTTCCTATTATCAAATCTCAGTTCATAAATTTCAGTGTACCATTCTAAACAGCCTATGATCCTATTAAAATGATTGTGTCCTTGCGACTCGAAAAAGTGGTATAGGTTTCGGGAAACATTTTTTATTAAATCGTAATTTGTGTAAAAATTTCAGTAAAACAAGAATAAAAATGAAAAACTGATTAAGAAAAACTTCGAAGAATTTTTGAAGTAGACCACTTCATTGTTTACTTGGAATATTTCTACTTTTCGAATGGAAAATTATTTTTTTCAGTCATGCATTTATCATCTCACTAACTTACCTTCTAGAGGCATACCCAAGCTAATCTTTCTCAGGGGGAAGAGGTAAATTTTCGTAGAACAAATGAAAACGCAGAAATTTTTGTGCTTGTAAAATGTTGGAGAAAGAGAGCTTGAAAAGGCTGTAACCGGGTAGGCATGGGAAGTTGACCTTTAATCCCAAATTGGTTGACTTTTTTTCTTAAAGGTTACTTTCTGAATAACTTTCAATTTTGCGAAATATTAGCCTATGAGTTTTTACTTTTGTTGAAAAAAAAAAGGTTTTAAAAACTGTTGAAAATGACATCGGATCGCAGTTGTAGAAGTATTAAACATTTGTTAGTGAAATTCTTTTTTTGTGATTTTATTTCTGCAATAGAAAATAATGGTCAAAAGTTTCCACAACCTGAAAAAAATGTTCTCATATTCAGGATGGTAGGGTTGGGGTGAGAATTACCATTTCTCTGTTAGATATTCCTCATATGTGCCCGTAAACTCGTAATATATATTAATCTTAATGTTGTCAGATTAGTGAAAAAAAAAATTCTGATTAAAACTCCAGAATATGATGAAATTTTCATAAATTTTCGTACAACAAGTTTTCTACTAGAACACATTAAAAAATCATGAAAATTTATTGATTTTTCGTTGTCATTGTTTCGTTTGTACCAAACTTCCATTCAAGAATTGAAGTCTGATGTGAAACGAAAATTAGTCTGCTTCTGAGTCAAATAGACATCATACTTTGTTCAAGGAGATTTTGAAAAACCTTGAAAATTTAAAGTATTAGCATAGGTTTTCATTAGAAAAAAAAAAAAAGAAATCGAAAAAGAAAAAATTACAAAAGTTAACTTTTGGATAGAAGTTTGACTGGGAGCCACATAGTTTTTTGTTTCAAATCTGAAGATATATTATGTAGACACTAGAAAATGAAAAAATATTTATAATTTTTGAAAATTTGGCAGCTAAACAGACCTTCCTGCGCTAAAATTTTTAAATGTTAATGACTATTGACTTGCTGCGTGAAGAATTTTTGAACTTTCAACTGAAGTTTCAATCATAATTTTTTGTAGTATAGGTTTTACCAAATCAGAAAATATTGAGATTGATAGAGTAGAAGTCACTGCAACGAACACCGGGTACAACAAATAAAATGCGTGGTTCTGGTAGAACTCCATTTACTTCTGTGTTAAGGAAAATTGGCTACAACAAATTCATTTACCTGTGCTTTCTTAATTTATTTCATACAACAAACCTCTTTTTCAATCCAATCCCAATATTCTTCCTGTGGTCATTTTTGTGCTTCTAAAAATTATCATGTGTGATTTAACCAGTATACAGTTGCATTTTAATAGCCAGTAAGAGTAAAAATTAATGTCCTTGTATGTATTATTGATGGTTGCCACTGATCAATTTGTAACCACCATTATTTTATAGGTCCAAATATCAATTACAGCTCGATTACAGGAGTCTAGTTATAGCCAGAGCTGGCTACAACAAATTCCAGCTACATCATATAAATTTCACAATACCTTGGAATTCATTGTAGCCAATTTCTACTATATAATATATCATCCGGACCCATGTCTGAGGAATATTGGACACAAAAAGGGTGACTACCTTCCTCGCTTTCAAGTAAAAGACCTTTTTTTAAAAAATTTCAAAACGTTTAATTAGTTTTCCTCCTGAATTGCAAGGTGAAAATCACAAAAACATTCGTGCTTACAGGTGCTCTCTACCTTTATAACATGCATCTGTCACCCAAGTAATTCTTAAGAGTAATTTTTAAGAAAATTTTTCGTATCAAAATTCACAAAAATTTTTATTATTAAATATGAACTTTTGAAGCTGATATTCGGAAAATTAAAATATTATTTAGAAAACAACTTTTGAGAGACAGATCAGCCAGTTAGGTTCAAAGGCCGATTTCCCATGCTTACACGTCTGTGTGTAGCCTTTCAGGGGAAAAAATCATTTTCCGTCGAATTTCGACCTTCATCCGTATGAGCATCTGTTATCTCCGAAAGAATTCTAATTCTTTTCATCGTATTAGAGCTTCATGATTGCTCATTGGTTGGTGAACAAAATTATTGTTGTGTAGCCCGCGGACCTCTGCCACTCATTATGGGTTATGAAGCCAAATGGTCGAAGCAGAATAAAATAGCCTTCTGGTTTTCGAATTTCGATCGTAAATCATTCGCACCTTTGCGACTACACCAACTTGCAGTCGGCCGTAACCAAACATCAAAAAAATTTAAGGACAAAATGCTAAGTCGAATTGAAAAACTGAAAAAAAAAGAAGTTCTGAAGGTTCTATAAATTCGTGGAACGTTTTAAAAAATGGCAAATTGATTATTTGGGTTATAAAAATAATAGTTTTATGAAAAAAATCTTGCCTTCCTTCTTTTTTTTTTACATTTTTAGATATTTTCGCCAGTATTTTGATCTTTTTTGGTCAGAATTTGAAAGTACAAAAATTTATTAGGAAGGCTGAATTTCATAAAACTGTGCTAAAGTACCATACAGTTATATATTGTTCAAAAACAAACCCATAGCATTGGTAGAAACGAGAGATTTGAATTCAAATAATTAATGGTTGCTTGTTGGCAGTTGCGACATGATAAGTACACGTCATTGATTTTTTTTCATAATTCTAATTAACAAAAAATATAAACCCTACTAACTTTAATTTTATTCTAAAATAATTTTCAATTAGTGATTTATAGTTCTAAATTTTACTCCTAGATCGTAAACAATGCAGTTGATTTGAAAAACAAAAGAAACACATTTTCTGATGTAGCTGTCAATTAACGAGCAGTTGGTCCCGAATAGTAATATTTTTGAGAAAAAAATTTTGATTCATGTTGACATCTGCGGTTCATTATCAAATTATTTGTTTCGTTTTTGTTAGTCATATGACTGAACGTGATTTCAGTTGAAGGTTATTGGAGGAAAAAATTTGGGTACCTACCCATTTTCTTCTCTTATTTACTTGTCTCGTCATTGACATGATATCCAACGACATCATTCGCACCTCAATAAACGCCATAAAATATCTTACAAGTTTTCAGAATTTTCCGAGTGTACTTTTGTTGTTGTTGTATAACCAGTAAAATGTTAAGTACCTATAGATGATAAATTTTCAATTCTTCTAAAAAATTCTGTCATATTAACTCGTTAATTACCAGCTTCGTCGTTGGAAATTTCAGAACTTTACCAAAGAGAAGAAATTAATACAAATTTTTGGTCTTTAATAATTTTAAAAATGAAATAATAACCGACTACAGGCTATTCGTAAGTCGGTTAAAAAAAAAATTAAAATAAAACCGAAAGTTAAATGTGGCTATGCTTTGATTTATTAATGTTTTCTTTTGTAGCATATATGCTCAGTCCGTGTTAGTTTTTTGTGTCCTATGCTATGGAAACTTCATACGAAATAATAATTTTATTTGTGTTTAAAAAGCTTCTTGGTATTAGAGGAATGACGTATCACGAGTAGTGCGTAAGCGTCACCCAGTTTCCTTCTAATTGCCTTAATTAGCGTTGATATTATTCCGTATTTATCCAATTTAACTTTCAAATCACGCTAAGGAATTGCATGGTAAAATAGTGTAGTACTCAAATACAGTGAGATTTCTTGTACGATCCGTAAATATTCATTTATTATTTCATCTGAAAGTGCTCGAACAGATTTCATATTCTTGACTGGAAGCATTTCTCAGTTTTTAGAAAGACATAAATTTATTTCGCCCCCTTTGTCTTCAATTTTTTCCATCGATTCTCCTAATTTCCTTAACGTTTCATGTGAGTTTCCCTTGAAATTTTCTATGTTACACTTTTTGGGTTCTGGAGGTAATTCAAATTGTGTTTCTCTCAAAGTTCTTAGTATGCTAGTCGGTTGGTGATAGATGCGTACATGACGCTCTCTTTGAAAGGTTAATAAGCGGTGTTTCCGTACACTTAGACCCAAGGACATATGCGTACACAGAGTTTGAACGAGAGTGATTTTGTTCAGTTCGATATCGAGAAACTGATAGAATTTAATAATTATATACTTCACAAGGTAGTAGCTAGAGAGTGTAGGTTGGAACGTTAGAACTACAACAGTTTGCACCACCGCACAAGCAAACTGCAATTAAATCTTGTAACTTAAAATTCGAACAAGCTTGTTAAAATCCACATCCCCTGTTTGGAAGGAGCTAAATAAATAAAATAAAATAAATAAATAAATAAAATATAATAATAATAACAACAGTAATAATAATAATAATAATAATTATAATAATTAATTTTAATAATAAAAATGCGCTGAAAAGAGAAAATTAACCACGTACAATTTCTCCAGCTAGATCTAGGGCCTGGAATTAGTGAAGTCAGCACTATTTTTTTAACGTATTAGTAACCATATATAAATATGGCACGTAAATCAGGTTAAATTTTGTGATAAAACTTTTTAATTTATGCCAACTTTAATAATTCCAGTCTCTAAATCTTGCTGGAAAATTAAAAAAAAATTTCTTCTTCTCTTGTTTGCATATTTTTACTATTGGTTTTATATTTTTTGATGAAAAAAAATGTTTTATTCTTTTTCGTTTCCTCCTATATTACCGTTAGTTACAATTTTACTTTAAAACAAACAGCTTTTCAGTAGCAAATCCTCCAGTGCATCTAGGGAAACAGAGATGTACCAACTAAAAAAGTGTAAAACAAGAATTACCTACTTAAAATTATTTCATTTTTCATTTAGGCAAAATATAACCAAAATACAGAGAAGGAATCTCCATTCAAAGAGGTTCACTTTACATTCAAACACATACACACACACAAAAGGTTTGTTTTATTTGCTACAAAAAATGACCCCATCGATACCAAGTTACAAACTGCACGTTTTATTTGTCACAATGTCATATTGGTATTTGTTGTGCGGTTTTTTTTTTTTTTTTTTTTTTTTTTTTGCCACAGAAGTGTCAAAAGTGTTATAGCAGAATGACACTATCCTGCATCTACTTATGAGGAGGTGTGAAGCTAGTTTTAGGTACTGTATTTCATTGTTTTTTATGAAAAGTAAAAATTTGTGCCTTCGTAATCTGAAATAATAACAACCCATGTCACTTAGCATAAGTCAATAGGTTGGTATATCAAGAGCGCGCAGGATTTGTGTGAAAAATCTGGATTCAGATCCTTTTTTTCCCGAGTCAAAATAATTTTTAATTCTTGATTTGTGATTCGAATTACTTTTGAAACACCAGATTCGTGATTCAAATAAATTTTTGGGGCATTTGATCCATTCTTGAGTTAGAAAATGTAAAAAAAAAAAGGCTTTTCCGACTTTGTGTTTTTTAATTTGTATGATTTTTGATTCAAATTATTGTTAGGGGAATTTTGCTCCCTCTTAAGCCTCTAAGTCATGGTTAATTTATTAGCAACATCGTATACCTTGTAATTTTTAATTTTCAAGCGCACCAAATTTTAAGGTGTTTGGAACAAAATAGAAATGTGTATTTGTCTCTCGCATATGTACCCAACCTTTGACTATATAGTACTGGGCCAGTAAAGAACAATGATTTCTGGTCGGATATATGCTGGCGCTAAATAGGCAACCACGACGTACCTTTTGAAGTACATTCCACTACGTTTATGTATGCTATCCTTGTGAATTTAAGGGATGACTTTATTAAATGTATTCTAAATTGGTGAACTCGAGCAAAACGTCGAAAGTACGCACAAAGTACAATCGGGTTTCCTACCGTTACACTTGCATGTCGTGACATTATAAAATACATTGGTCTTATAGAGCTTTACTGGTTCACTACTATATATGATTAAAGACACAAACACATACGCAGAGCCGTACAGAGAAAATTCGGGCCTGGGTAAGAAAAATTTACGGGCCCCCTAAAAAATCGAAAATTATGTCAACGTGCAAGTGTATTAAGAAGGATTTATCTTTGAAAAGGGTTTTATAATGAAGGAAAAGCCTATTTCGCGAGCAGAGCGCGAAAAAATATTTTTAATGGTTTTTCAGTTGTCCTACTTATTTTTCTCTTTTTTTTTTGAGAAACCACAGCCCGAGGGAAATTTCCCTTTCCTTCCCCTCTTGTCAGGCCTGCTCATAGGTATATTATATTACATACATACAAGAATACAAACCCAGAAGAGTCGCGAATTGGCTTGTGTTGCCCTGGTAACACTGTTCAGTTCGTTATTTGGGCAGAATAACGAAATAGTTGACGCATGCGCAGGAATTTTTTATTAATTTTCGTATAGTTTCTTTGGACTGAAAAAATGGGGTTATGCGTTTATTATATTGATGATATTTTTTTCTCTTGGAAGCATACAGCCATCACCAGATATTCAAACACCTCAACCCTGAATCTGCTAGTAGCCTGGAAAAAGAATATAGAAATTGGAAGATGGAAGAAAAAAGTTTGTACGCAAATTCCACTGATTGAGCCGTTAATCGGTTGCGTATGTATTTGTCACTGCATCATACTAATACTGTGTCGAAGTTGAAACTTTTTCTTGTGAGTTTTTTCTTTTATTTCACTTCGAGTTATCCTTCATCTGAGTAGATTTCCATTCTTCACTTGAAGAATCAGAATATGAAGTCTTACAAAATACGATTCATTTGTACCTATAGTGGTACTGTACGTCGATACTCATTCGTATCCCCATGTTAGTGGTGGCTGCATTTTGGTCTTTTTTACCACTTTTTAACTCAAAAATTTTATGAAATTCTGTCAGGAAAACGTAACGTTTGTCAATGGTGAATTTCGATCACTTCTCCGTCTTTTATAGAAAGATGTAAATCTTTGTTATTAAAAAAAATTCTTTAACTAATTTTCTTCTCTTCTTAACGTAAAACTTTTATAAAGTAATTAATTTAGAGTTAAAAACTAACTCAAATCTTTTTTTTTTTCTATTTTCTTTTGAAAAATTATGATGATACTTTGACCTGGTTCTGGTATTGTTTTTAAGGAGCAAAATTCGAATTTTGATACTACTTTTTCGCCAGCTCCATTGTTAATGTAAAAGTATTGTCCATTATTCACTCAACTGTCCCTATATCACTTTAGTACCATATTTACGTTTTTCTTCGTGGCATAGTGTCTAGTTGGTTTTTTTGTTTTCTTCCTCTCTCAGAAGACTCTTAATCATTCATCCGTTTAACAAAAACCTTTTTGTTTTGAAAGATATTGATTTTGTAAATTCAACAATTAATTTTTGCCCTAAAATTCGAAAAATAATTTGTAAAATATACTAGTCTTGCAACTCGTCTATTCTATTCCCTTTCAAATTCTTCGGCTGTACACACTGTCATTATTTTGTCTATTTGTAACTTCGTACGAATTTCTCTTATCCGTAGGTACGTCATCGAATAATATTGTCCTGCGAAATTCATTCGAGTTGCCTACATTCGTTCACCACGTAATTGCATATTTATCTGACGAAAAAAAAAAAAATTGAATTTTTTTTCAACGCGATGCCAGTATCTACGTTGAAGTTTATTGAACAGTGAACCACTTGCGAAGAGCCAGATAAACAATTTTTGCACAATTGTTTGATGACGACCTTCATATTAAAGCTATACAAAGCTTATGATACGAAAAAAACAATATGAAGTATGAAAGGCTCGCTTAATGTGAGTGAGTCGTTAATTTCATTTCTCTTTTTTTTCAAAGCTGTTTTTCTTTCGAAAGTTCGAAAAATCTAAACCATCTGTCATTGAGCAAAATATTTCTACCTATTTGTAAACTAGCGCATCGTGAAAATATTTTCACTTTACAATCTCTTCGTCGATTCAGTCCAACATAAATAATTAGGTCTGAATTATCGACATACTACCAATTCAGGTTATTTCGAGTAACTCATATTTTTTTAAATTCTAGTTTTTATGTTCAACAGGAAGTAAAATTTTAAAATATTTACATATTTGTAAGATTGTACCTTTTTCGAAAAAAATTTAAATTTTAGCCAATGAGGGAAACCCGTTCACTTCTAAAAAAAAAAAAAAAATGACCGAATTAAGTCAAATTAATAATAATTATTTTGTAAACATACGCTGAATGATGGAAAAAATAATGCCTCAACAGAGATAAGTGATTATTACTATGAAAGGGTGTATAATGTTGGTAGCCTAATCATTTTCCATGGCATACTGTAGCAGATACAGCAGCAATAATTTTCTACTTTCGTTCATAAATTATATTTTGAATACTTATTCATTATTGAAATTTATTTCGAGAATCAGTTAGTTGTGGAAGTATCATAGTCTACTAAAATTTATGTATCAATAGACGTTTTCATATTGCTTGCCATAAAATCTGCTAACATTTTCAAGATTCGATCGTCTATACGAGATGAATTTCGTAATAAGAATTATACAGTTTGTAGGCTAAACAATTAATTACGTTTAAAGCTTATAGAATGCCAAAAATAATTGCAAATGTGCCGTATCTCACAGGTTCTGAAAAATATTGTTTCGGTCTGATAAATCTGAAGCCGTTATTGGCAACAACTAACTAATGAAGAGTTGGCCTAATGCCCTTAAGTGTAGTACATGGGCCTTATAATGCCTGCGAAGCTTTTGATGCGAAATTATGAGATTTTAGGTGAAGCTCTCCGTGTAAAGACTAATGTATAGGTATGTCTTATTGAATTATTTTCAGCAGGTCCCCCCCCCATTTAACTCAATAAAAAATTTCTCTTTAATTCACTGTTAATAAATTACTAGTATAATGTGATATTTAGTAATTTTCTATAATTCGAAGTTTGAAAAATACATTAAAATAAATAATTTAGATGTATCGTCAAGTAGTATTCAAATGACGTGATCGTTTTAAATTATGCAGTTGAGCCTATGCTATTTTTATACCTACTTATCTATGTTGGTACCTATATAACTGTACGATTTAAAACTATGTTATTCGAATGCTACTTGAACATACATCTAAATTATATATTTTAATGGATTTTTCAAACTTCGAATTATAGAAAATTACTAAATATTAAATGACGTTTGAAATTATAATTGAATTCAGTTTGTACAGATTTTGTATTATGTTATCTATTTGATAAATTGTTGAAATAAACCTCAAGATGGCATTATGCGTGTATTAAAACTCGTAATTTTTGAGGTTTACTATGTGATAATGAAACAGATGAGAGTGATTACAGTGATAGGTACGCTGTGTAAATTTCATTTTTATTCTATTTTCATCGCCTCTACCCACATTTATATTTTAGTGTATTTTCCAGTGCATTCAGATCTGGGGGCTAGACTTGTGGAAAAGCGCCGATCCTGAGTCGTAAATCACAAATATATAGATCACTCAAATTCTTCTGCGCACTATATATATATACATATATGTATATTTCACTCTTTGCTCATTTTGGCACTTTTTGGGAGCCTGTGGAACTCCCGCTGTTTAATCTATGGCAATGAAACTTGGGATGATATTAGAATGTTCCATTCGCCAGTTTTGGAGTGACAGGTTCTCAAAGTTTTGCAAACCCACCCTATTGTCATCACGATTACTCCCGTGAATTAAAAGATTTTAGCTTGAAATTTTTATGACTGTTGGGGACTGGTTTGGTATTGAATTTGAGCGAAATCGATCGTCTGTTTTCGAATGGCAGCTATTACAAAAATTGACACGTTTAGAAAATACCCACCGCTGTTGATGCGCGAAGGAGATAATTATTTTAAAACTAATGTTCTGTATCAGATTTTTTTTTTTAAATTAAAGTTTTCGTTTTTTCGCAGGTCTTCCCCCACTTTTGTTATTTATCTATGCGCGTACTCAGCACGAAATTGATCCTTACACGACCTGTAACCAATGCAATAAGTAATTAAAGTTACGAATACATTTCTGCATTTATCAGCTTTACGAATGCAGTAGGCCTAATGTAGGTGTTTGGTGGTTAATGACTTTGTAATCAACGCTTGCAATAGACCACTATCATTGATTAGAAATGTTCTCAAATGGAGTGAGTTTGTAGACTATATAGGGTGCATCAGCTAAAAGGTGCACCGAACTTTAACAGCAGTTAGTATGCTTTGAGGCAAATAAAAAATGCGCAGTAAAATATTATTTATCTTGTTATGAATGGGTGAGACGTTAAGCACACTATACGCTCGACGTTCAGAAATGTATTTGAGCATTGTTACTTATTTACATAAATCTATAGTAATTACTACTTACCACGAGATATAAACAAAGGTTCTCTTCTCTTTTGCGCTATCTTGTACTGCGAAAGTGCTCGGGGTTCCCAAATTTATATTAATAAATTCAGAATCTTGGCCTAATTCTTCAAATTGGTTGGCACATCAATTTGAGAAAAGTAAAAGTTCCGTTCCTCTTGTTAAGTACCATAGGTCCATGGGTACACAACTTCGAAATAAATTTTTTGATGTCATGTGTGTAGTGTACCAAGCCCCTTAACCATTGAGAACTTGATACGTGTTAACTGAACTTTTTTCTATTACAGAGATAATTTAGCGGCGTGGCACCTATAAAGGGTTTTAAGATGCTTCAAACGATTGAAAATATAATTTTGTTATTGTTCTCACAAATAATTCATTGTGGTGCAGTCAGTTTTTAAATTTTTTTGTCCAAAAAATTTAATATATTCATTGTTTTTAGTTAGTAAATAGACGAAATGATAATTTTATGCGAAACTTTATAATCCTCTATTTTGGTATTCAAGAAATATACCGAAAAACTGATTGCAGGGTTTTCCTACAGATTTTCTGAAGTTTCAAAAAATATCATTTTCTCAAAGAAAATTGAAAAACCAACTGCACTAATGGCACCTAACTGTAGAAGAAGAACTTTAACAAAATGGTCCTTACATTTTTTGCAACATATTTACTCGGATAGGAGTTACAGCCGTTTGATCCATTTTAAAGAGAACATCCGGTATCTATTCGTATATATTATTTAGAATTGTTGTACAGTGACCGGTAGGTTAGAAAAAAAAATTATAAAAAGAAGAAATTTAGACAATTATCTCAGCTCCTCTCATCTCCAGCCTAGAAAATAACTTGAACCTTCCCGAAGTCTACGAAACGTCGCCACCATCTTGCTTTTCACACTTGTCTTTTTTATCTTTAGTTACCTACATTAGAATTTGTACAAACAATTTTTAGTCTTATCGTGAAAATTACTTGAACCATACTCATTTACCTGTAACGGTCTGCCTTCCGAGCAATCAAACGTTAAATTTTACGAAGCTGCCCTCTCTAATTTAGGTGTCGTCGATCGAGCAAAATGAATATTTAAACAGATTAAATTCCCCATTATATAGGCTGCGGAGAGATCGTTTCGATGAGGCCTGAAAGGGAATCGGGTGGAAAATGAAGTGAAAAGGAAAAAAAAAAGTGAATTTGTGCAAGTGTCAGAATGTCACAATTGTAGAACTTTGTACCACCTATTTATCTGTCTGTCTGCCTATTGCCTGTCTATCTTTCTCTGTCTCTCTGTCTCTCTCTCTCTCTCTCTCTCTCTCTCTCTCTCTCTCTCTGCATTTGGTAATGGATAGGTGATATACAGTAACGCGTACAGCCAGATACTTTACAATCAACCTGTGTGTAGAGTGTGTAGAGCTGGCATAACGAATGACTGAATAAAATGTAGCCACGTTGCCAAATGTAATCTAAAACGGCAAAACAGTTTGCAGTATTAAGGTTATTAAATGCAATAATAAGAGTAAAAAAAAGGAATGAAGGGGAATAAAACGCGCTGCGAATGCATCTTGCACTTACTTTGTCCGTACAAATTTTCAGCCGAAAGAGTTCAGACTTCGTTAAAATCCGGAGAGACATTTCGAAGCTTTCTTTTTTCTTTTGGAAATTTTAGTTGAAAAGTGACAGAAGTCTGTAGAGAGGGCTGTGAATTTTAAGAAAAAAAAATTTTTTTTGTGAAATACCGAAATACCTTTTATATGTTGTACGGCAAATTAATTCTTAAACATTCCGAAGATATAGGATGAGGATTAACATAACTTTGTGATAGAAATGTGATATAATTTAATCGACCCTTAAAACACAAAAAATTCGAAAAAACTAAATATGTATCGTTATAATCATAGTACCTATAGGATTTTGTATAAAAAAAAAAATTTGTAATACCTTTCGGATTTTTTATGAATTTCTTCAATGCCGCGAAAAAGTTATTAACTCGTAAGACATACATAAACAAAAAGGTAACTTTTAATTGCAGAGTCACCTCTCAACTAATACTTTCTGTGGGCCAAAAAAAATATATATATACTGAAGAAACTTCTGAGAAAAAATTTTTAAATGACACTAAGTATGGCATATCAGAAAGATCAAAACACTCTGACGTAAAAAAGTGAGATGTCCGAAAATTTGTAAGCTTTAGAGACTCTCCGTGGAATTCATTAAGAATAAAAGTAAGAAATAGCTAGAATAATTATTAGTTTTGTTATTATTTTTAAGTTTAAGTTAAAATTTTCATCACTATCATCTTCCTCAAATCCTATTTCTAACTTAGGTATTCAACATAGGAAACTCTTGAAGCATAACGATTATAAAGTTGCAAAATGATAAACTTATGTTGAGTTCATGAGAATTATACAAATCCTGAAATGGAAATGTGCTTGTACCCGAAATAGGAGATAACAAATCAAACTTCCATTTTATGGAGAATATTGTTTGACACATTAGAAAATCTCCAGTCGCTCTTTGAACATGGTCCCTTACTATGTTGGATGCTAAAGTAATGACGTTAAATCTGGGAATTTCTTTGTTAAATGGGAAAATAATTCTCTTGATTCCCTCACTTCACCTATTGTAATGATATAAACTTGGTTGATAGGGTAGGGGGTATCCAGAATTTTTTTAATAAAAAATAATGAGTTATATAACAAACTAGTTAAATTAACAAAAAACCTAATTTTTGTAGCCTACTACAGGTTTTTAAATGTAGGTATAAGTACTCAAAAATTTTCTTTTGAAGTCATGACGACCTTGCTTCTGGCGAAACACCCTGTATACAACTAAGATTGATCACTCTATTGAAAAATGATGTCATTTTCACCCAATTAAACTATTTATAAGTCATGACGTTTTGATGAATAGGTCCCGGTAGAAGAACATTCATGAAGCAAATTAAAAAAAAATTCTGCGAAAATTTGTTCTGGCCAAAGTTAACGACTCCACTTTTTACTTCGAAGAATCATTTTATAGAGTAAAAAATTTGATGCTGTAGCCACCGTAAGATAATAGGCCTATAATTATTATATGTAGGCCATTAGGAACATTATGTATCTACATCTAATGAAGTATCTTCAGGAATTTTGTACAAAACTCATTCTACCGATGAAACTAAAGTAGACGAAAAACAAAAATTCAGGATCAGTGTGTAGCCTACTCTCTAAACTAAAAGTGTCATAAGCATATAAACCTATTCTCAATGGAAAAAAAAAAGGAATTTGTTGAATATTTCGTCTATACAAATAATGAGGTCACTGGCGATTTAATAGAAGAGAACGGAATTCGTAAAATTAGCAAAATTTGTTTCTTCCAAAATCTCAAAAAGAAAAAAAATGGAGAAAATGAAAAAAACAAAAAAAAAAAAACAAAAAAGTGGAAATTAATGTGATTTTTGTCAGTTTTTCGCCCCAGAACTATAGTGGTACGCATATATTTTTCATAAAATTGCAAGGAGAACAAATTTTCATAGTTGAAATGCTTCTTTTCTTTCTTTTGTTTTTTCCCTATAAAATTGACGAAATTTCGATAATTTTCCGCTCCTGCGTATCAACGATTTAAAAATTGACTTTTTTTCGTTTAAAAATTATCCCTTTTTGATCAAGTTACTGTTTTTCTTTGAAATTGATAGAACTATCGACATAAATTACGTAGATGAAAAAAGGAAGCTAGTTTACTTACCCCTGAATCAAGGTTTGCTGTTTCTTTTCAACAGAGCTACCATTTCACTCATCAAATATTGTCCTATTTACACAATATCCGGCGATTACTGCAAGTCTACGACAATGATAATTTTTTTCTCCCAAATTACCGCATAATGTTATTAGTTAAACTGGCTCGACTCATAGGTACTTCATTCTATTGTTGTTTTTTTTTTTTTTTTTTTTTTTTTTTTTTTTTTTAAGAATGAAGTGAAAGGATGTCAAATTCTGACGCTCTCTCCTTTGGTGAACTGACGATGTTTTTTGACAAAACTATCTAATAACATAATCTCATATTAATTTTTTAACTGGAAAATATAACTAAATATTATTCGTAGGTTTAATATGGAATTTTTCTGAATGAAACTTAGCCATTGATTTAATATTTTTTTAAATTAAAACATCTCGTTGTCATTTTCAGTCAATGTGCTTGGAACACTTGGACAGTAATCAAGTGATCGTTCATAATTGAAACCAATTTTAATGAATTAACGATATTAAGAACAATTTTTCTCAAATTTTTCAGTCTAGTTCCTAATTTTGCATTATCTTTCTTGGAATATTTCAGGATTCATTTGAAAAAGTGATGATTTTGTAAGTTTTGTTATGTATGGTCAATGGATTTAAAAAAATTTTTTCCAAATGGTGGTACCAGATACCTGTTTTGACCAGCAATACTTTTTCAAACATGCTCGATGACACGAAAAATGTTAATTTATGAAACATTTTTGGAAAAATTTTTTATGAGAGCAATTTCATTTACGATTTCTGAAAGTTTATTTACTAAGTATGCCCAGATTCAAAAATATTTTCGAACATGTCGAATTTTTCCTGCATCACATTTATGTCAGATTGACAGGTTCAATAGGTAGAGATGAAAATGAATGATTTCCAGCTATTGTCGTCGATATTTCTATCTACTGGCTCTGCGAGTCTGAAAACCTGACTGGGTGGTTCAAGCCGCCACCTCTCTGATCATTATTTTGTTTGCTATAAATTATGAAAGTGTTAATGAAAATGCTATAATCAGTTAGCCTTGCCTGAACGACACCATTTTTAAAGAAAAATTATGTTTTCGTCAGTGATACAAGTTAAAGAGACATCTGACGCGAAAAAATTTGCTAAAATTATAATTTTTTCTACTATTATCATGCAAGTAAACTTGTACTTTGAAGTGACGTTATTGATCATATTATTGTGTTGGAATGAAGTTTCCCTTACGAGGAATTATAGAATTTTTATTACTTTTTACTTTTACACCAGTTAAGTGCTTTTCAACTGAAATATACAGCTTTAATGGTTATCAACTATTCAAGGTACTTAAAAAACAAAAAACACGAAAATCCATAATAATTTTGGCATGCCCACTTTTTGTAACAATACTATCGACTACTCTATCGTTTCTAAGCCATTTTAAAACTTAATGTGGAGTTAACATTTCGAATAATTGCTGAATGCTTCAGTAGCGATGCTTTTGCCATCGTTTTTCTAACGATGATGAATATTTTAAAAATTATTCTTTCGAGGTTTAAATCTACTCTAAGAAGAATTACACCGAGTAGATGACTGACTACCTTCTTATAATAATACTTACGAGTATAATGAAATATTATTTCGATTAATTATGGTGTGGGCGAGTAGGCCTACTGAAGAGGCCTCCAGTAAGGGACCATAATGCTGTAAAAAAAATTTTCGCCTCTCGAAACATTTTTCATGAAAAAAGGTTGAATTGTTGAATTTTTCGTTTTTAGTTTTAAATATTCCAGAAAAATCATGATTTTTGAGATTTTTGTTGCAAGTGCTTTTCATTTACTAAAAATTAAGAACGAACATTAATTTTCCTTGGTGTCTCTTTTTGTTTCCTCATATTTTAAAAATTTTAATCGAGTCCTAAAGTGAACTAACGACACTGGAATCCGACTTTTTTAGGGAGCTATGAACCTCAGTGAGGGGCTCAATTGACAAATGGGCGAAAATCGTATTCGAAGGAAATTAAACCATAATATTATGTTTTTTATGGAATGGAATGGTCGTTATCATTGTGCTGTTGTTATGTATTGCCCGGTTGGTCAACTAAATCCTTGTAATCCGTTTTCTACGAATATTTTATTGTTCCATGCATCCAAATTTTCCCGTGTCTCAATTTTGCGCATTTTTTCTGTAGCAACGTTTGGCTTTCAAGTCCCAATTTATGGTTCATTTTCCTCATTGACGAGCTAAATATTTCTGTAACCGAATCTTAATTTTGAACTTAGAAAGCTGAAGAAACTAAATATGTAAATGACGACTCTAAAACCGTAATTTAAGTTATACGGAAAAACAAAAATTTGTTTGGCTAATTTTAAATTTTTTTCCTGAAATGGTAGTTTAGGTCTCAGTCTCCACCGAGTTCTTTCGTGGTTTCAAAATTTATTTACCTAAGTTATAAGTTCTTTTACTTAGATCAGTGGTTACTTTGGTTTTTCCATGTACAACTTCTTTACCATTTTTCTTTGTGTTGATAAGAACTATTCAAAACCTCGTTGAATTGAAAATAGCTAACCTCAGTTGAAAGAATCATAGATTTTAAGTTTACTTGAATCGGTGTAATTTTCTGACCCTGTTTTGTGAATTTAATATAAAGTTTGGGACTAAAAATGTCGAATAATTTTTTTTTTTGTTATTTCGGTATAAAGTACAAAAAAGCACAGCAGTAATTTCAGCACTTCAAAAAGAGAGAGGCTAAATTATTGAATTTGCCAACGAGTGAAAGTAAAAACCGAGCTTCTCTCTTAAGAAATCAGTGGCACTTTCTTTTTTATTGAAAACGTAATACCTAGTTCTTATTAAAACATCTGTTGAATAATCATTAATGAAAATGGTATTGTGTAGTTCTGAGAACATTAGCTTAAAATTAATATTTAATTTCTAAAATTGGCTAACAGTTTCTCTGTTCGTCAATGGGTGAAAATAAATCTCCGAAGAAAAATAACATCCTGAATGTCGTACTCCTCTACTTCAATACCACCATGACAAATGCGGATAGTTTTTCCCCATTTGATTTTATCAAAAAAATGGCTTTAACACTGTTCAGTACTCAATTTGGTTTTATTAGGTCTGTTCGATATGGAAAAACATTCAGCAAGTTTACTTACTCTTCAATGGCAGATTATTTACTTTAGAAAAGTGCGGAACTAATTCTTTGAAGAAGCGGTTAAATTTTCCAGCTTATAACTCGGAAAAAAAAAGTTATCTCTCAAAAAGTGACGAATTTCCTGACCGTGCTCGTCGAGTGAGTTCTGATTAAAAATATTCTCCTCTAAGATCTGATCATGTTTGTATGCCTTGGCTGTCGTATTATTTCCTTTTTATCAAACATTAAGTTCTTCAAATTGTTCTATTTATTTGTGAAATCAATTTTGAAAGTTTTTTTCTGACACTGAACTAAAACCGCACGATAATAGGCAGGGACGCAGTTAAGGGAGTAAGAGGGGCAGATTGCCCACTGGGGTTCTTGAAAAAGTTGAAAAGTTGAATATTTACGCTCATTAGTTGGACGGTTGGCAAAATCGTGATTTTTTCAAACACAATTGCAGCATAAAAATCTGAATATGCTAACTGATTTAATTATCAACCATAAGTTGCCAACATTTTCTTAATTTGACTTTAATGTCAAGGAACTGCGGTGATATAGTCTACCATGTCTACAATAAGTACCTACTTTTGTATCTTATACACAATCTAATAAAAATCAGTTGGAGGGGTGGTGCTGAAATACAATAAGAGGAGAATTTCACTTCACGTGTCTGTGTATATGTCGCAGTCAATTTCCGAAATCAGCCTTTATCGAAAATGCCAAGGCACTTACTATTTTTCGGTCAAATGCTGTAATGAATCCGCATTATGGCTTTTGAGTAAATGAAATTAGGCATTATATATAATGCGCATCATTCTCCGGCATTTTCTATAATTATAGAATTTTGCCAAGTTTTATCAATATTATTCGTTAATCAAAATCAATAAACCATTAAATGCTAATTGTCAAATTAATTCAAACATATTATTAGTAAAATAATATAACATGGAAAAATTTGCGAGCTTTTTTTTTTTTTTAATTACAATAAATTCTCGCGTATAGTATTGTACAAAAAAAAAAAGCTTTTGACTAACGAATAATATTGATAAAAGTTAGCCAAATTCCATAATTATGGTCAATACCGGAGAGTAATGCGCATTAAGTATATATAATCCGGATTCATTTTAGCATTTGACCGCAAAATTATAAATGCCTAGGTATATTCAAAAAAGGCTGATTTTCGCATTTGATGGCGACATATACACTGTAAGAAAATTTATTTATGAATTAATGAATTCATGTACTGAATTAGTCTGGGCATTACATTGAATGTGTTGACTATGTTAAATAGGCATCAACAGAAAAATAGGTATTTTCAGCAATGATTTATGCTAAAGCTGTACACTTAACAAAAAATAGTGTAGCATACTTTTTTATAATTTTTTAGTTTTTTTTCAATTTTGTTCGAATAATTTTTCACTCGAATGAAAGTTAAGTGAAATGAACTTGAAAAATACACCATCATTTTAACTTCCCTCACATAATAACTTTTCGGGTTCTAGATGTTTACCAAGAGTGATGCAGCCAATGAATATTCCAAAATTCAGTTTTCTTTAAATTATTTCCTCTATATGTCATTTTCTAAGCTAATTTCCTTGGACTCGTAAGTACGTATAATTAACTGATTTTATGATAAATTTTATTATATTCAGACCAGAAGAGGGCGGGGGAAAGAGGAATCTCCTTTGGGCCCGGGTTGTTTAGAACCCAGAATTTAAATAAAAAAAAAGGAGAAAAATAAGGGAGTAGATTTTCTCTGAAAAACGTCAAAAAACTTTTTTGCTCGCTTCGGTCGCGATATTTACTTCTCCAGTTTATTATAATTTGTTAAAAATAACCTCCCATCATTTAATTCTAAGTAGGTACCTTTGTCACCAAACACTTGTTTGCGAATTTTTAAATTTTTGAAGGGATTATAGACGTTTTCTATCTCAGATCCAAATTCCCTCTCTAAGGCCCTGATCATACATAGCCATTTAGATAAGTACTGTAGTTTTAAAATTTCATTTTCAAATGGATATTTCAAAATCTTTGAGTTGGAATTTGCATTACTTTTGCCCCCCTGAAAAATGCCTTCTCTACGTCACCGGTAATAGGGTTGAACTGAAAAATAACGTTTACCAGAACTTGTCTTAAAATAAAATTTAAGGTGTAGCATTTTTTTGTCTTCAATCGAACGCAGCTATTATCAACATTAATGCACAATTTGCACAGAAAGACTGCTAAATGAGAATAAAAATGCTGATTTGTGTATTGAGTTCACACTTATCGTGGATCATAGGACTTGTTTTCCGAAAAAAAAAGAAAAAAGAAAAAAGAAAAGAATAAAATTTATTATTTACATCAAATTATTCGTGTACCTATCGAATTCAAGTCATTCAACCGTATGAATACATTTTGATACCTCGCCTCGGTTGGAACTAATTTATTCACTCCTTTCTTAGCCAAGCACTGTTAATAGTAGGACAAAGTTTTTAAAGGTCATTGAATGTCAGTTGAATGGGCGGTACTCCTGAAACTTAAACGTAAGTTCTTGCAAAGTAAAACATACTTGAGAAAACATTACTTTTACATAAAATTCATGTGACCGTTTCACGCTCATCTGTCCCATTTAAAAATAATTCTCCGTGAATTTCAAACAAAATGATCATAAAATTTAAATTTCGTGGGATCAACATTTTTCAGTCCTTTTTATTCGCATTTTTTCGAACAATTCCAGGAAATTATGTTAACGTCGAACAATGACTTCAACTCCAGCAAAAGTCACAGGTTGTTTTTTTTTTTTTTTCTTTTGTCATAATTGTTGACAGTAGTAATAGTTCAAAAAATTCGCTCATAAAATCGTCAATTATGTCTGGCAAAAACTCGTTTTGTCAATTAAAAAAAAAAAAAAAAAAACTTTCTCCTCTGGCTAACCTGCAATTCCTCGTAGTCTAGAACGGTTCTTATAGTTGAGTTAGGCTTAAGTAATCGTTTCACCAGGTTTTTATCCTATACTTATATATGTGAGTCACAGATTACTTAAGTAGCGAATTCGTATTTAAGTATCGTTCTAAAATACGGGTGTGTGTCGGCGCACCCCCATGCTTCGTGTAAGTTTCGCATATTTACTGCACCCATTTGTGCTTTTTCCATGCACTTCGCTTATCCGACATTCAAATCATGTGTTTGTCCGCTACCTTTTGCTCCTGATTACGAATTTAGAAGTTTCAGTTACCTATTATTTAATTCAACTCGTGCGCGTATATTAGGCTTCCGTCTTTCACTCTATGAAAAAACCACCGTTTTCAATACTTGGTTTTAATTGTGAAACACTGGCTCGTACGATACGAAATGACTTCTTTTGGAAGGACCTGTCCGCTATCCCCCTTGATCAGGAAAAACTTTGTTCCTAAAAATGTAAAATGTTATTTTCGTATGCAGAAGTGGATGTAAAACTGAAGTTCAATGGTCATAAATCGAACTGAGCTTACTTGTAGGATAAATAGTTAACAAATCACGAAAACAAAATGCAAAATTAATAGATAAATTCAAGTACTTACCTACTTATGCTCAATGAAGACAATTTCAGCCAAAATCATCAGAATGAGTGTAATCACCTCCCCTTTCCGAAAAAAATTATATTCATAATTAATTCTCTCCATGTAGCTGATTCGCAGTTGAACGAGAAAATAGATTGTACGCAATGTATATAGTTACAGTGCGGTGATACTCATGTAGATTTGTCCTTATGGTTAGAAAACAATATAGGTGGGTACATAAATTACACGAATTGTTCTTATTATTATGATTATTAATACAATGGCTTATTTCCATGTGTTCGTTTACTCTCATGGGCGAAGAAGTGAAAAAATCGTTAAAATGAATCATGTCAGCAGAATTGACCTCTGGTGGTCAACTTCAGTATTGCATTTACATTTCAGTGAAATTAAACTTGAGCCAATTAATAACTCGGGTCTAACATGGCACCGTTGGCGATAAGAATTAAAATTATGGTGGGTACTTTTCAGTATTCTGCTCAGTGATGAATTTAAACAAGACTAAAACCAATACTGTGGTGGTCTTGATATTGGTCATGCCCATCTGTCTGATTTTCGTTTTACGCAGTCAAGTCTATATGTATATATTTGTTTTGGCACTTTAGGTAGTCTAGCATACTCAAGTCTTTGGTCTTAAGATCGAATGCAAGAACGATAATTATCTGTGAATATTGCTTCAGAACCGATCAGACCAGATGTGAGTAACAAATTTTCAAATACCTAACTAATATTTGTAGTAATTTTTGCCATAGGTCTTCATAGTCTCGATCTTTCTTACTAGATTTTTACTATTTGTTGGCGACTAAATTAAACTTACCATTCATATCCTTCCAAAATATACGAGAATTTTTTAACTTATCACGAACGCCTGCATGGGTAAATGTTCAAAATTCACATTGGAAAGAAAGAAAAAATTCAAAATTCAAAATTCAAAATTATTCAAGTCGCATCATTTCGATCATTTTATAGTTTTTGTTGATATTTTCCTATCAAGTTCTGCATTTGGTTCTGGTCTTTACGTCGTCTCTCTTGGTGGTGGTCTTGCCCCAAGCAGAAAATGCAAAGTCAAAAACCAAGACCAATTTTTCTCATAATTCTGTCAGATAGTCAAGTTACTTGCATCACGCCCGTCAAGATAATTTTTATTTGAGATGAGCAACATGGAAATACATTTTTCTTTATCTGATCCCCTGGTAGTATTGGGCATAGGTTTTTTAATTTTCGTTTTTGTTTTCATAAAATGCGATAAAGGCGAACTTTGATGAACATATGCTTTGTTCTGCTGAAGACAGTTAAATACTAACTAGGCCTATTAGACTGTTCATTTTCCATGAAGAAATATGAATTATTAACAGTGGAAAACTTCTGTGTTAATGCTCTTTTGTGATAATATTCTTACAAATTTACATTTAAAAAAAATAACCCCTCCGTGTGGTCAATTTTAATACCCTGTTTGCAAGCAAACTGGGTAAAAATTCAAATTTTTATTTTAATATTTTCAAAACGATACCGCAAATATTGTGAACCCTGCGCAAAGATGCTTTGAAGATAATTTAGAATCAACAAATTTTATGCAACTCGGCATTTTAGTACCTGCAGAAAGTAAATCGTTTTTGGGTCAGAGCACTACTTCTTGCTCTTAGGACCGAGAAGAGCAAAACGTGAAATTTTCCGATCCTAAAAGCGTACTTCTCGGTCCGAGGACCAAGAAATCAATGTTTCCAATGAAAAATCAGGATAAAATAACAATATGTTTATTTTAAAACAACTCTTTCCTTTTTAAAAGAACATATCGTTTTTCAATGATAATTTCCCGACTTCTACTTCAACTTGAAAGTCAAAGTTGGCATTGCCGGAAAAATGAGAAAATTTATTCCCATATACCGCCTAAAAATTTCATTATCATCACTGACTTCTTCATAATAAACGAATAAAAAATTCCTAATTAATGGAAAATTTTCTGTTTTTTGAATTGTTGATTATTTCAAAAACTAAACATTTGAAAAAAAATTTTCGATGATAATGCCTCCGATTTTTAAACGAAAGCTTAATTTGTATCATCAGATTTCACTTTAAACGAAGTCATTTGGGGCTAATATCGAGTGAAAATATAAGAAGAAAATTCAAATCAATCTTTTAACAATAACTTCTTCTATTTAAATTTTCTAGCACAAATTGGTATATACGAAAATAAGGCCCATAAATTTCCGTACTAAAAAAGGTCCTCTACACTTTTTTCATAGGCTCAGTGCTAACGTCGTCGTTGCATAAAGTACGATGAGCACCTTGGGGAGAATGTTTTTTTTTTTTTTTTTTTTTTGCTTCCTCTGTTTGCCACCCTTGTCCTTCGCTCGCTACGCTAGCCTACGACGCATGTTTCAAACTCAAGCTTGGCCCAAAAAAATCAACCCTCTCCCTTCGGTACACTGTGTACTATTATTTCCCACATTCAAATGCATATAATTGAATACACCTACACGAGTAAAATTTTTATACAGAATTTGTGGCATTATATATTAGACGATGTATATTTCTTCACTATAGATGATTTTGTGAACTTGAAACAGTCAGTTTTGTGCGAAAGAACACTTTAGAATGCACTTTTTCAATTCATCCTAGCTTATTTCAATTTTTATTAGGTTTTTCGACGAAAAATAGGTAAGCTCGTCAGTGACGTAATTTTGAGCTAAGAACCTTCACGGTTTGAAACCAGCTAAAATATTTGGTATGAAATGAAAAAGATTATCTGGTTCCCAGCCAAATTTCCATTGCCTCACCATCATAAAGTTAATTTCATTTATTTTTTTATGTATAGTATACTTGTTTTTTTTTTGTGTTGAAGAAATTTTGTCAACAAATAATCGAATGATTTTATTTTTCTTTAACAAAAGGAAACTTATTTCCAACCGAGCTGGCTGCCTTGGAATTTTGAAATTTTTGTAACTTGAAAATTTGCTCGTCTAGTAATACTTGCTTGGCTAAAATTTTGAGATTTTTGTAACGGTTAAACATTTTCTTTTCTGTTCGAGCTTACTGCGTGAGAATTTTGAAATTTCACAGAGGTTTGCTGCACCAAAATTTCGAGATTTTTTCGTGACTTTTTTTTAAACGTGATTTTCTAGCAAAGCTTGCTGCGCTAGTGTTTTTAAATTCGAAAAGTTTTTGAAAACGTGTTGTTTTTTTATAGCAAAGGCACGTTGCCCTAGAATTTTGAAATTCTAGAAAGGGCTTTCTACGTTTAGATTTTTAGCCCAGTAAATATCAGGTGGGATAATTCATACTCAAAGTAATTAATACATTAGGCACCGGGTGTGAGGTATGGTATGTACGTACCCCATATATTCAAGGTGTGCTGGAAGATAAAGATTAAAATGACCATTTCATCCGACAATTTGCCGACATGTTATCAGAAACTTGAAACGACACTGAATTCAAAAGTCGTTGTTAACACCTCGAAATCTTAACATTACCCCTCCCATAGAAATTCTCCTAAAATATTTTAAACCATGTTTGTCAGTAGTTTGTGGGATTTTTTTCGCCGAATGGTTGATTCCATTGAAAATGTTATTTTTAGCGAAACTTTTTCTTCTAAAATTCACTTTAAATAAGCTTCCATTCACATTTTTCATAGACTCGATGGTTTTTGAACAGAGAGCTGATAAAGATGATTGTCCATTAATATTGGGAGTAAAATCAGTGAATACTTGGTAAAAAACAACAATTCACTTATGATAATTTTTTGGAATTTGGTGTTTCATATTTTAGTCAGTGGATTTCGTGAAACAGAAATGTCTCATCATTGAAGTACGATGCTACACCCTACCAACTCTCTCGGAAAACTTCCCTTCACAGTCGTTTTCATAATGTTTTGGCTAATCAGTGAATTCTCAACAAAAAATTGGGAAAAAGAATGAAAATATTATTTACAAAATGTCGTAGAAGTAATCGACGTCCAACATGCTGCAGTACATTACCAGCTCAAAACTCAAAAGGAAATTTTATATTATTTGATAGGACAGTATTTAATAATACCTCATTAGCAGTGGCGTTTTCCCCCAGTACCAACTCACAGATAACTACACCGCTTCTTTGCTACACTGATGTGCTCACGTCAGCAATAATACACCATCAGTGTTGCCATTTAATACATAAAAATGTGATCACCTTATCTGCTGGTGTACCTTTACATAATATACAGGTACTTATAGCTGTGTTTCATAAATTTTTTTTGTTGAGGGTATATATTTATGAATATAACGTACCAGGTTCTCATAGGATCGATTCATTTTGTTTTATTTTTTCAAACATAATTTTCATATGATCGCTTCTCCGAATTACTGTTTTATTCATAAAATCGTCAAATATGAAGAATATAAACGTTTATTATCCGCCTGTTGTCCGTGATTTAAACATAGAAGAGTTTGGGTTTCATCCTAAGGTCTAGTCGACGACGATGTGTTCAGTACGGATTGGAAATACTTTTAGCAGGTTTTTTTTTTTTTTTTTTTCTTTCTTAAAATTGTTCCATTTTTCCGGTATATTGACGAAAGAGGTACGCACACATGCACGCGAAACGAAGCGCATATTACGAGATGAATGCGTGTATTATGCCCATTTATATGCTGCATATAATGTACAGTATATTGTATGGTACGTCGTTGGTTGCCATAAATTCGTTCTTCTCGATTTTCTAGGATAGTAGGCTAAAAGCTAAAATAGAATCCCGATAATGGAAAAACGAGTTACCTAGACGTATGCGCGCGCGAAATATTCTTTGCTGGGGGAACATCGATCGTGTACATATTTGACGCTGTTCCATGAGCGAAACAATTTCTGACATTCTCGAAAAGTCGTTCAGTATCATTAAATACAGAGGAAAAAAAGAGCGAATGGAGAGAGAAACAGAAAAAAAAAAAAATAAATAAAAAAAAAATAATTAATATCTTTACTTGTACCTACCTATAGGAGTGTAGGCTATTCTGTATGGAATTTACCTACAAAATTTAGTATTGGAACAATGCAAGAGTAAAAATGTATTACCTACTTTGGATGGTAGAGGAAGTCAAAATTTATTGACGAGAAGCTTTCATTTAAAAAAAAAAAAAAAAAAAAAAAAAAATATAGGCAGCGCTGGAACTGCGACAGGGAGAAGAAGAGAGAGTGAGAGAAAAAAATGGGGCGGTGGCATGACCTCAATGTTCTATTTTATGTGATCACAAAAGTTCACGTTCAATTGGCTGTGATTTCGAAACAGTAATCGGTGTAATCACGATTTTTTAGAACATCTTGGTAACCGTGTGTGCGTGTGTGTGTGTGTGTGTGTGTGTGTGTGTGTGTGTGTGTGTAGGTAATGTATGTAGCATATTATGTGTGTCGTAGCTACATCGAAAGTGGTGCACCTATACAATTTAATTTATCTTGGGAGGAGGGAACGTGTATGCTTTCGTTGTAATTTGAAAATTTTACCAGAAATAAGTATTCGATCGTTTGTAGCCATTGTGAATTACCCAACTTCGAATCTCGAAGGTAGGTACCCACCATTTTCGGATAACTTTTTGAGAATCCATTTTTGCTGTGAAAAATTGCAAGTAAGTAGATGACCTTAGCAATTTGCGTCCAAACCTAATTGCGAAGGGAAACAAAATATCCAAGATTAAAATGTACGATTAAGTTCAAAATACGCTCGACATTGACGTAGCCATTGGTATGATAGGTAGACTCATTTTTTTAAGTCTCATTCGGAGCACAGAAGTACGACGTACAAACTGGGAACCCTAGGCATACATTTCTTGACATTTTTGGTGTGTCAGTCATCAAGTATAGGTGACGGATCCGGCATCAGAGAGGGACTAAGAGTAAAGGTGAAGGTACCAGCTCCAAGTATTGAATGGAACTTCGTGTGTATTGTGCTTCTTAGTGCCATGCATTCTATACATGTATATTTTGTTGTTTGGCTCCGGGGCGTACAGACCGATAAGAATAACGAGCCCTAACATTTCTAACCCCAACCATGGTCGTTGAGCCGAAATTCGCCCCATACAGCCCATCTGATTTGTTTGACATATAGTATAATTGTACTGCTAATTACCGAAAGAGTTCCAAGGAAGAATATAACAAATTTTCGTGCTTGAATCGTCTTTATAGCCTCCAGTCAGCTTTTAGAAGAAATAAAAGTTGGAATGTTTGCGGAGCTCTTACAGACCTCCATAATTGAATTGATTTTTTGAAAACGGACACTAAACTAATTTGTTGTTTGTTTGTTTTTTAATCAGGTTCCCTTTTGACTCAGAGGCACTTTAGGAATTTCATTCCTTAAAATTAACAAATAGCTTTCATCTTCAAGAATGGAAACGAAGCGGAAACCCCGAAATGACATCTTAAATGTTTCACATTTGACTTCACATTACTGTCATAATTGACATGAATAATTTCCTGAATTAGTTTTTCGTTAATATATCCATTAATATGAATTTTATCGTGAAAAGTAGTCGAGTAGAAAAATGTTCAACCTTTAATTTCCAATAAAAAAGTTCTTATCAATATTCACGAACAACGTAATCCAATTGTGAAAAAATGTAGTTAGAAGTGACCCCTTTTTTGTCTCTTTCTGACCAAAAATCCAGTATAAAAAGCAATGTTGGGTACAGGTAACTCTGTTCGTGGTGGTGAATTTTTATAATACCTAACTTTCTTGTACAAAAATTCAAGTGCTGAAAATTATTTCACTGAACCATATTTGCAATAGATATCACCGAAATACTACTTGGGGCCTAGGCATATTTTCCACATTTAGCACAGCAGAGAACAGGGTCAGGTGTATGTGAAACGTTTAGTATGTTGTTTTAGTGGTTCAGTTCTTTTATTCTTGACGAAAAAAGTGGTTTCTTATTTTTACCGAATAAGTATTCATTTTCGTTCCGTGTATTGGAACTAAATTCATTATTTATTATTTTGGGGGCCAATTATATGTACAGGTTCATACAGTTATTATATAGGTATGTTGCAGTCAATTAAATAAATCATATTTTTAAAAAAACTCCTCGGCAAAAGGAAAAAGCCAGCAAGAAAATTTGATATTCTCAATTGACACAAATTTTATGAAAATGTCTGAGAAAAATTATTCTTAAACGTAAATTTTTTTGAGAGTTAAGGAATTATGAAATTAACGTTTTTGACTTATTTTAAAAAATTTATTTACATAAATAACTTCGGAAAAAAAACTAAACTAAAATTACTAAAAAGAAACTTAAATATACATGTATAGTACCTAGATTTAAAATTAATAAAACTTTTGAATTATAAACAATACCAGTGGCTTCGATCATTTAGTACTGGATCTGGAGGTAAACACATGAATCCGTGCCAACAATAAACGCACCTAAAACTCTAAAATGAGTTTCATTCAGTTTCACTGGATTCACAACGATACTTATATAGCTTTAAATTCATAGGACCAAGAAACTGAAAACAGACGAAAAAAGATTTGCTATGCGTGCTCAGAAAACCTTTGTCCATTTTAGGACTTTAGAATGATTATACGTTTTGTTAACACTAGTGAGATACGGCTGCTGGTTATCCAGTATTTGATGATCGAAGAGCGGTAAGTAATGGATGGCGAATTTCATTAATGTTTAATTTCAATTTTCTTTATCTCGTTTTTGTAATTCATGTGTAAAGGCGAAAAATGAAATTCATCTCTCCATTATAATTTAGCCTATATTTCTCACGCCAATGTTAGGATTCAAATGAGCCATTAAAAATCGAAATCTGTTCAGCCTTTTTGCTGCAATAACTTATAGGAACTAATATACATGAAATCTAAACTCAATACACATTTTTTTAAGCAGTCGTGTAAAAACTTTATTTTATTTAAAAGTTGAAAATATAAATTATAGTCTATTTGAAGATAAATTTTTTTAAATTATTATTTTTTTGAATTTTGAATCATCTCCTAAAAACCGGCCCCAGCATCATTTGGTAGGATTACACAATTTACACCGACCGCTTGGGCTATTCCCAAAATATTTAAGTGAAACTGGGTGCAAAGTCGCTTAATATTCTTAAATTTGTGGAATCGCCCTCCTGGTGTAGATTGGTATAAGTTGGTGTAGTTGTAGATTGGTGTGAGTTTGTGTAGTTCTATCAAAACAGTGGTGCTTTCATCACTTTTCATACTTCGCTAGTAAAAGTCACAAAACTTCTTAAGTAAGGGTGTGTGGAACTTCTTGCTATTCATACAGAACAAATTAAAAATAATAGTAAATTCTCTAAAAATAAAATAGAAAATAAAACCAACCTGTAAATCGCAATTTAAATATTTTCAAATTTTTACATCGTCTTATTGGAACTGTTCAAAAATCTCATAAAATTTGTCTGAATAATATCATAAGGAAGCCTGCTGGAATTCTCTTCCCCGGAATTATTTAAACACAAAAATTTTCTACCCAGAATATTTAAAAAAAAAAAACCAAAACGATATTGTTCTCAAGTGTAAGCAGTAAAATTTATGAACATGAAGCCGACGAGGGATCCAAAATATTTAATTAAATTCCTATTTTACAATTCGATTTAGTTCCTATTAGGATTTTTCAAAATTGAATGAAGTCTCTTTGTCCTATTAGAATATTTTTCATCTCAGAATGCTTTCGATTTTATATCATGAAAAACATCATCTAGGTAGGTATCCACAATATTGATTTTGAAAACAAGAAAAAACCATTTTCCTCTTTTTTATAACTATATAAATTTTAGTGTTTAAATAATTCTGAGACAGAAAATTCCAGCATGTTTCCTTGTGTATTATCCAGATAAATTTTACGAGATTTTTGAACAGCTTTAATAGGAAAACGTAAAAACTTATGATTTACAGAGGTTAGTTAGATTTCCTATTTGGTTTACAAAATTTTCTATTTTTAAATTGGTTTTGTGTGAGTAACAACTAGCAAGTAGTTCTACATTTGCACTTGAGAAGTTTTGTGATTTTTTTAGTGCAAGTATGAAAAGTGATGAAAGGGTTAACTTGTTTTCTCTCGTAGGTTAACTTATATGTACAGGTAACTCGCGTAGACTTGCAACTTTTTTCTATGGGACACAAAATTTGATTTCTCCCCCAAATTATGACAATAATATAATTAGATATTTTCTTTTAGTTTCAGAAATCATATTTTCAAAAATCAATCGGCCTATATAGTGTATCCTCTGTTTTTTTTTTTTTTCTAAATCAATGTACCTTGTACACCCGATTATTGAGTTTTATTGAACGGATATTCAAATGATAAGAAGTGTGTGTAAATTATGTACATACAGCAGTTTACAGGCCTACGTAAATACCATATTATGTTCAAGAATGTTTGATTAATATGCTATCTATATGTACGATATTAAGTGAAATATAAATGGAAAAATTGTTTTCACTGTATTCGCAGAAAAATACCTACGATTATTGTTAGGGCAATTATTCAGATCAAATTAGACATTAAATTCTGTTTTTCGCTGACGAATGTACGAGAACTAACGAAATTCTGTATAATGAACTTTCCTTAGCTCTGAGTTTTCCAGTTCGTTTCAGTGGGTATACCTGATGGACATTGTATCATTCTTTCGAAACAACGAATATTTTTATTTTAAAAATAAAAATAAATAAACCAAAAGAACTTGACTATGGTCGTTTGTGTAGAAGTGATAATTTTCAACAAATTTTACCAAAATCACCAGCCTTTTGGAAAATTTAAGATTTGAATTTTTAACCACTTATTTTTGTTTCATAAATATATGACATGATTACAATTTGGTAAACGATTTCTGAAAATGCTTGAATCATTAAGATGTTTTATTGCTTAATTTAAGCAACTTTTTATGAACATTTGTGCCCCAACTCAGATTTTTTGATTTTTTTTTGTGATTTTCTTCTTAAAAGCTTTGTATGCTGGACCTTTTGCCGATCGTCTGGAAGATATATGGGTCGTCTGAGTGAGGTAGGGCGATAATGGGGACCCAAAGATCAATCGTTCACCAAGCACGAATTTTTCAATCACATTCTGGGGTACTTATAGAACCGAATACACCGCCATTTTGGGTTGGGAATGTGAAATATGACGACGGTTGTTGTTGAACTTGCGAGATTGCAAAGCCATGCATCTAATCACTATGCCGCGCTAACCAGAATTTTCTAATTAATAATAAATAAAAAAAATGGCCTGAAAAAATAAAAATCAGACTTCTAGTAAGATTTCTTCAGCTTATTCTAGGGACTGGAATTATTGAAGTCGGCGTTCTTTTTGTTTAACGTCGATTCTGTCTAATTTTACGACAAAACTTATCAATTAGCGCTGACTTCAATATAATTCCAGTCTTTAGATTTGGCTGGAGAAATCTTAAAAAAGTTTACTTTTCTCCGTTTAGCGAATTTGTTTGTTTATTTTGTTTTATTTTATATTTTTTTGTTAAGCCTGTTCGATTTTTTTTTTAAATTTTTTTATATTTTAAAAGTTTTGAGTTTCAATTTTTTTACGCACTCGCGTTTAGCGTCATTTTTGCTTTGAAAGGAACCCCATTTTTTAAAGAGGATGTTTTTTCGAGCCAGTGTTGGTAAGGATATTTTTTCGTAAAGATGTTCTGTTAACCGGGAATGCTTAAAATTAAGAATATTTTTCAAGAAAATATTTTTTGGCAAGTTGACTTTCTTGTAGGCTTACCTTTCTGATAAAAATATTATTATATTTTTGTATTTTTTGTTTTTCTTATCAAAACAAAACGATAGTAATAATATTATTAATTTACGATCTCGTTTCAGCAAAACTGATTTATTTCATGTTTGTAACCATTTTTTGGGGTTGAGAGGCAACAATCATTAAATTCTTGAGAAATTAATAATAATTGTTTTAATTATCTTAAATTTTTGGTGGATGTTGAGGGGAGTTAGTACCGTGTGTCGTAATTTTTTAGTTAAAAAAAAGTGAAATTATTAATTATTATTTACGTACGTACTTTTAAATTTTTTTTTTCATGATTGTTTTTTTTTTTTCTGGGAGGGGGGTTTGTTGGAAAAAATAGTGTGTGATATACGTCCGAAGTAGATGACTGCTACTTTTTGCCGTTGTATCACAAATAACTATTTCTCAGTCGTCGGAACCGTTTACACGGGGGCACTGTCGATAAGGGTAGACCTTATTTCAAATTAATAATATTTCTGCACCAATATTTTTCTAATGGAATATTTTTTCATTTATGTTTTTTTTATTCGAACCGTAATTTTGATCATTCTCTAAACAGATCCGTTCGATCTTGAAAAAAATGAAGAGTCATTAGTGGTTATTAATAATAAGCTGTTCGATTTTGAAAATTCAAAATAAAGCTTCAAAAAAAGCTTTTAATTGAAAATAGCCGAATTGAGTAACCCGACTCGGTGAATAAGTTCTAATAAAAGCTCTTTTCTAAAAATGTGATCGTATTTAACCTTGTGTCTTATCATTTCCTTCCTATCGAAAAATTTATTCAAATAAATTGTTCTAAATCAATTTTTCTCAGTTTTTCCACTTCACAGAAGTGACACAGAACTAAAACCGTAGGGTTGAACTGAGAACCAACTTTAAAAAGAATTTGTCCGGAATTAAAACCTTTAAATTGTATGAAGCAGTTTTAGATTTCATTTTGTGGGGATATTGTGAAAGAGGAGGCAAAATGGCCTTTTTCCTTTTAATTTCTATATTTACACCCTCGCACACGATAAATTATAAACATTTTTCCATGGTTTTTGGGATGTCGTGGAGCCAAATTTAGTTCGGTTTCATCCAATTCGGCGATATTTGCTCTATAATAACCAACAGTCGATGAAGATGAAAAAAAATTTTAAATATCTGATTTCCCATAGAAAACCTGCTAAAAAACCTCGTTTAATGTCGATGGTTCAAATGCAGTTGTGCTGAAATAAAAGATTTATATCATCGGCTGTATACAGAGTGTATACATACTATACAAACAGTTCGTTGGAAGGAATCGTATGTGTACCTACTAATGCACTAGTGTGCTTTTCGCTTAATTGGCAACAATGCATACGAAGAAGCAAAAGTTCAAGGCTTTAGTACACTCTCATGAATCGTATTTATTACTGCTGTTAGTGTACGTATACGTATACGATGTGAAAAAAAAACAAAAAACAAAAAAAGCAGAATAAAAACGTTCCTATGACGTGAGTATAAACGTGAGAACTGAATTGCCATATTACAAATTATTATCGTCGAAGTCCCCCCAAAGAAAACCAAAAAAAAAAATAATAATAATAATAATAATAATAATAATAACAACAATAATAATAATATTAATAATAATACTAATGAATTCAACGGCAAAAAAGTTTTATTAACTATCTTTCGTGTCTGAAGTATATAAAAAAAATCAGCTAAAAACCAAGTTGGAAGTATGGTACGGTTGGTTTACAAGATATTATGTTTGAACTATTATCTGTGCTTCTCGTAAAATGTTGGAAAGGTTCGAACCCGTGGAATATTTTGTTGAAACTAAAATACGTTTATTTTCGTCGCAATTAAACGAAGTACGGTGCCTGCTTACATGCCTTGCTTATATGCCTTATTATCAGTTTGGTTGAAAAAAAAATGGAATGAGAGAAACTATTATGGTATGTATGTGTGTGGGTATTTCTTCCTTCCTGTTTGCCAATGATAATAAACCTGGTAATGGTTACGGTGTGTTGTAATGTGACCGAAGTTGATAGGCTTAATTTTTTTATCAACTAGCTTTTTAAACAGTCAGTTTTCAAACTGCGGTCACTATCAGTGTATAATAACCCCTAAAATTTGTCGGGGTCTCGAGCATTATTTCATTATTTTGAAAACCGTAGCACACGAAGACAGGTGTAAGGTGTATCCTTCGACAGGAAATGCTTTTATTCTCCCTGATAAACCAATCAACAAGGTAATTTATCGAAGAAGATAATGCGAAGAGTCGTTGGCCCGTTGGTTCCCTACCAAGGGTGGTGAAATCAATCCAGAGAGGGTAAACAGATTTCTAAAAAATGCATATTATGATGGGTAACCATTCTGCCGAAGGTGGTAATTATGACGTATTGAAACCAAGTAGGAATCTGAGGGGTAATGAAAGGCTAGGGGGTGCGAAAATGTCGAACGTTGGGAAAAGGAGCCGCCATCGGAAAAATGATTTGTGCTGGTTTACCCCACCCGTAGACGAAGAAATTTTAAAATATCTATAGGACATGGTTATAAAAATTTTACGGTTTGCCAGCGAAAAACGATAAAAATTTTTTTGCATGGAACATCGTGAAAATTCTCGCTTTTTTTGTGCTGAGTTGATTTGCATGATTTTAAGAGGAAAAATGAAGGCTTTGAAATTTTCTGTGGATTTTTGGGGGAGGAAACTGATGTGCCACCCTCGTACATCTATAAACCTTATACGGCCTACCTCTGAGTGCCGAGTTTTAAATGAAAATTTTGTCATCCAAGGTTAATATTTTTGAAATTGCTTTTTCCAAACTATAAATTTAGCACATTAGACCTAAGTATTTTAAAAAAGAAAACAAAAATAGAACGAAGAATTTGCACATGAAAATTTCGAATAATCATAATGAAATTAACTTACGTATATTTTTGAAGCTCAATCGATTCGTTAGAGTGTTTTAATTAATTTGTAACCAATGCTAATGAATTTTAATTTAATTTTTAACCTATAAGGTATATGATCCAAAATTCGGTCGCAATTTTAATTATGAAAATCAACTCTACAAAATTTCAAAATAAAAAAAAATTCTCGACTTCTATACTCCTTCTTGTCTTTGACTCATGTCTGTCAATTTTATCAGGAGTCTATTGGAAGAAGTTTTAGTTTCAAAGGGTTATTTACCTCATCCCTGCAAAATATCAGAAGATGAGCAAAAATTACCCCTTTTCTGAATGGAACAATTTATGTAGGTACCTGAAGTTTGAATTTAATCGTATTCTAAAACATATCGTTGGATCAAATTATTTTCTTGAAATTTTTAAGGTTATACTTCGATCTTGGGCCTATGCAAGGATGGTAGAATGCGACATCTAAGAATTTTTTAAATAATTATTCTTCCAAATTAGGTGACAACATTTGCTGAAAATAAACAAAAACTTGGAACTTTTTGAAATCGACCTAATAAATTTTTTTTCTCAGTAGTTTAACCCTTCCTAAAATAAAATGTAGCCTGCGCCTACGAGTCTAGAGTTATTATCGTCATCATCATCATCATCATCATCATCATCATCATCATCATCATTATAATTATATTATTGCAATACATCGGCAACACCTATTTCTCCTTTTTTGCGTCAGAATTTATGAAAGTTTTTCTATGGAAAAAAATATCAGTGGAAAGGGCTTTATGTGAATTTCGCCAAAATGCTGTTGATATTCTCCAAAATTTGGGTGGATGAGTGAAAATTAAATTTAAAAAATGATAAGCGCAGACTGATTGCGCCAAATTAAGGGGTATAATTACTAGTTAGGTACTATCCAATTTTGGATAATTGTTTTTAAATTTATGGGTCTTGGCAAGAAGTTAGTACAACCTATCGACATGGGAATGATAATAACTTGTGAAGTAAAGAATCTAGAATTTGATGAAATGCGATTCGGTGATGAAAAGTTCTTATAACATTCGGTGAAAATAATTTTCCCTAATTTTCTCCTTTAAGTGTTGCGAATTCGCCTTAAAATTTGAAATTTTGAGGAAAAAAAAAGCTGAAATCAAAATGAAATCACAAGTACCTGAAATTGATAATTTTTGATCAAATTATGGTTTAAATGGTTCGAGGGACATTCAAGGAGTGACTTTTGAGCAAAATTACTTCAACACAGTGTCATCCATACAGATTCTGTCATTTTTTGAGGTGCGTTGAAATCTACTAAAAAATAGATAATTTTCCACTAAAGAATAAAAGTGCTTGACCATAAATGTCCTTTAGCTGCACAAAACGAACTTCCTTAATCATAACTGAATTTAAGATTTTAAAGATCCACATTTATTGTTTTTTTTTTTTTTTTTTGATCCCTTTTCGGTGGTCCTAATATTTTTTATAATTTTGGAAAAGCATACGATTACGATAAATGTCAATTGAAAATGAAGTCTAGCTTACTTAAAAAACTGGCCTAGTTCAATTCAAGTTTTTAAATAAAATTGAGTTTAGAAAATACACCACCAATTGTGGATCGATCTTTAATTGGCGGTTTTGAAAATGTTCATATCTCTGGAAGTTGAAATTTGCTACGATTCCGTTAAGTATGTGATTTGAAGATGTTATAGCATAAGAAAAATACCAGCAGCACGAAAATTGGGCGGGCGTTACTGATCTATTATTGGTAAGGTCGAATTTGATGCAGATCAAAATTTATCGTTTACGAAAAAAAATTTTTGTCAGTGCTACAAAGGCCCCGTTGACAAAGGATCAACGACAAAACATTGTGGGTGGGAGTATACCCCAGTGTTCATTTCATTTCATTCGAGTTGCCAATTCCGGAGATATGAAGAATAATGATTTTTCTATTTTAACTCCTGAACATTATCGATGTTGGTTGTTCAACAGAATAAAAATAGGCAAAAAAATTGTTTGTTTTGATTCAAACGTACTGTTTGATCATTGATGCTAGTGTAATGAATAATGACGTGTATTCACCTGCCAGCTGAAACCCGAGCAACATTTTATGACTGAATCCAGAGGTTCTTCGAACGGAAAGGTGTGGGGATGTCTCACGCCTCGACTCGATCTCGGTTGGATAAATCGTATTAATTTATGACTTTTTCCTTATTAATTTTTTCGTTTACTGAAAGTTGGTAATTTAGTTGTAAAAAAGTTGGCTAAACTAGGAATTTCAGCCCCCCCTCTGTTGCTAAACTGCTTCGAAGAGCCATTGAATCTGTCGGATTTTAGCTTCGACCATGAAGTTTATAAATGTTAATTATAACTATTTTCGAGATCGGCTTTCTAATTTCGTGATTATTAAACGAAGATCCGAGAGACAGACATTTTTACCTTTTGTTTTCCAAGATTTTTGTCTCCGTTCAAATCTCTTAATATTTTGATACACATATACCTATCGTATTACATATTAATAGACCACTATAGTTTTGATCGAATCGCAGTTGAAGAAAATATTTAAAATTACCTCATTTGATGAATGTAACGTCGCAACGTTGTGATAATGTAAATTTATTAATTTTTTTATCTATTATTTTTTCAGCGAACCCGACAAGAAGAATAAGAAATTCCAGTGGACAACACCTGCAACCAGTGGAACGTCATAATAATGCCAATAGAACGTTCGTCCGAAAAGTGCTAAAAAAGAGTCTTCTAAACTTTTTTTCCGCTTAAAAGAAGGTGCTGATGATAATATTAATATTTTTTTCTTGTAATTGTGTCATTTTCTACATAGACTAGATAATAATATTTTCTCAGCGTAGAATGTGGTAGTCGTCGTTTTAAAATGTATGTACCTAACTAAATCATCAATTTTATTAGTGTGAAACTTTTTTGACTTTTTTTTGAAAATTTTTTTCCCTACAGTTTGTGTGAGTTCTCCGTTTTTATCTTTATTGGAACAGAGGACGTATTGATTTTCCGAATGTTTATATTGCAACTTTCATTTGTGTACTTTTTGATATTTCGTCCTTATAATCACATCGTTCGCATACGCGAGGCATATCACTAGGTACCCGGTGACTTTTCTAACATTTTAAGTTACATAATTCCTCTCAACTATATACTTTTTGGCTGTGCTAGTATTAAATAAATTATTATATTCTATTTATCATTACGAACGTAAGTTTAATTTTAGTATTTGTGAATGAAAACGGATAGTGTATTACTATTATTTAATTACACACCACTAGTAGATTCATCGTTTTTAAATAATGAAAAAAAAAAAAAAAAAAAAATTGTTCGTCGTAACAATTACCCTTACCTACCTATTTAATTTTATCATTCAATTTTTGTTTTGTTCTGTATTATGTAAATATATCCTACTGTGTTTTTGTTTTCATTATTTCGGAGTATTATTACCTATGAGTGGTTTGTTCTTGGTTAAATTAATTAGCCGTTCAAAATAAAACGGGTACAATTCTTTTAATCATTGGCGTACGGTGGCGGATGATCCAGAGCGTCATTTTGGAGGTGGGGAATGCCAATAATTTTGAGGAGTCGACTATTTTGTTTTTGCTTTTTACTCTTCAACAAATTTAGACGGTTTTTATCTGGATACGTGTTTTATACTTCCATTTTTTTCCCTTTAATTTATTTGGGGGAGGGGAATTTCCCCATTTACTCTTTGTATTCGCCACTGTTGACGTACCCGGCAAACAATTCACAGCTAACTGGTAAAAAAATTAGAAGTCTCCACTGCTAATTTTAGCGGTACTTTAGTATTTTCACAGATAAAAAGCAATGCTAAATTAGCCGCCATTCCTAATTTGGCACACTTTTTACGGCTAATGTAGCAGTATGACATTGCATAGCTGTGTATTAGCCGTAAAAAGTGTGCCAAATTAGGAGTGACGGCTACTTTAGCGTTGCTTTTTAGCTGTGAGAATACTAAAGTACCGCAAAAATTAGCAGTGGTGTTTCCGAATTTTTTTACGAATTTTTTGCCAGGTAAACAGAGAAAGATTGGAGGAGATTTGGCGAAATATTTTTCGACAACAGCCTAAACTGAGATTGTCCTCTTGAAGGCATGGGTTGATAGTCAAAAAATTTCGAAAGTTATACCAATCCATGACCACGCCTGTTTTTAGGACCCATTTGTATTTGTCTACAAATGTTTCGTTATAATTTGACTGATCAGTCGTTTAAATCATAGGGACTATAAATTTTGTGCGTGCAGATGAACAAGACCATCAAAATTCTTAAGGTCAACCTTTGGCGTGATTAATTTGTAATTTTTTTTTTTTTGTTACCTACCCTACCTTTTCTATTTTACATTAAATATAATTGATAAATCTACACATGATCAAAGATCAAAGGAACGATCTTAGTTTGAAACGCATCACGTTTGAGTTGAATTTGTACACTTATTTAAACAGGTTTTTATGTGGTCTAAAATTGTGTAACCGAATACCTGTCATATATTATTTATAGGTTTCGTTGACTTCTTCATTACCCGCATTTTACTGAATATTCGCGATGAATTACTTACTTTATCAGTATTAAAAGGAGATAATTTTACCCAAGACTTCGAACAATATAGAAGTAGCTTACACTGTAATAGTTTATTAACTTATTCAGCATTATAACGAGTAGGTATACAATCTACATGCTGAGCTGGAATTCAATAACTGATCGCTAAAGATTTCTTGGCAATTTTAGCATATAAATATTCAAACGTTTCGAAGGGGGTTGTAACAATCCTTTTTACGACTTGTACACTTTCACCCCGACCACTAACATTTCTAGCGTTTTGTCTGTTAAATCTTCTCTCATTTTGAATCTTCAGTAAAGAAAAATTTCAAGTAAAATGAATTTTCTAACCTCAATCTATGTTATAAAATTCAATCCCAATTTTCTGTGCATTTATCCGCATTTTTTTACAACAATAACAACATTTTAATTTTGAAAAAAACTGCTCTTCTCTCACTTCGCGATTTCTAAGACTCTATTTAAGCTACAATGTTGAGGTTTGTACTGTTGAAAAGAGGAGAAAATTTGCTCGAGTTCTCTTACAAAATTAATTTTTTTATCGCCATTAGTTTTTCACAAATCGGCCATAAAAAAACTGCAAATTATTGAGAAATTTGGCATTTTTTAATTTTTAATTTATTTCAAAAACTAATAATGTCAAAAAAAAATTTTCAACGATGACCCCCCTATTTTTCAAAAACAAATTCGTTTCCAACATCAAATTTTACCTAAAACAAATTAATCACGAGATAACGGTGTGAGAAAATAAAAGAACAAAATTGGGCGCTCTGGGTGTTGCTATAATACATAGGTGTATATATATATATATATATACATACAAAGTGCTTTCTGCATAATATTTTGTCACTATCGGACGTTGAATGTAACTCGCATAAGTAGGTATTTGATTTTGGTTAACTAGGATTTGTAACTAGAGCGGGTGAACGCTAGTATTAATGAAATTACAAAAAGTTAGGACCCCCTTGCCAAAAAAAAAGGTTGACTTCTAAAAATAGTGTGTTTTCATCGGTTGTGACGGGAGGAGGGATGATGCGGTCAAAAGAGAGCAAAGGCGATATGGATTGTGTACCACCCCCCTTATGATAAAGCTAGATACATATTTCCAGTTGAAGTTATTGAAGATTTTTTTCAATTTTGTTCCTTTAATCTAATAGCTTTTGCACGTAAATCATAATTACGTGCAAAAATTTCTTGAGAAATTTTGACATGAATTTCCGTATGTAATTTTTATATTATTGTTATTGTAACGGCCAAAAGAGGTGGTAATGTACCTAATTAAGACCACTTTCGGGAGTACACCATACACGAAATATCACGTACTTTAAAAGCAGTAATACTTCTAAAATAAATTCAAGTTTATCATCCACACACTATCGTGGACCTTAACATTAATAAGAGACTCAATAATATTTCAAACACATGAGTGAGTTTACACATTTAATAAAATAATAATTGGTACATCACAGTACATAAATATACGTTAATAGTTACACATATACTATCACAATTCAACAAGCAAGACTATCTGTTCACTAGAGACTTCTACAAGAGAGGTTCCAGATACTTAGAAGTAGCTGTCGAGGAACTGTCAAACTGTACTATTTTATTCCACTGAATCGAGGGATTATATACTCGTTCAGGGTACGAGAACGTACGTGTCGGATAGGTAAAGTGAGGTAGGGTGTTGTTATTATAGGGTTGTGCTGACTCGTCGAGTACTCGAGGGACAAGTACAACTAGGTCATGAATATACAGAAAGTATATCTATATACATAAAATTGAATACGGGTAATTTAGTGGTTGTTTATAAAGAGTTATAGGATGATAATTGTTGATAAATATCTACGTTTTTGGTATTCGAAAATGAGTGAACGAATATGTTCGTCATTTCTAAAAATAGACGAAAATATATGTTACACAATTCTCCGGGGGGAACAAAAAAAAAATCAGGGAAAAAAAAAATTTTTCAAAGTCTATCCAACAAATACAATTTTTTTAATAGTTATGCATGATTAAAATTATGTCATATAATGCGAGTATCAGTATATATTCTTAGAATAAAATATTTACGAATATTGATTATGAGTAACAAATTTTTTCTTACATATATACAGGAAGTTAATATATCACATTATTTTGCGTAATTTTTTACAATGCTGTGCTTTTTGTTAAATTAGTACTATTTCGATGGGAGATTAATTTTAAATATACTATAATACACATTAACATAAACGATATTGTAATTAACCACAATAAGAATATCCCATTGACAAAAGTTAGATAATCATTAAAATTTTGGTCAGGTATTTGTAGTTCAATGGATTTAATTTTGTTCTCCAAGTTGTTAACGAACTGTATGAGGAACAAAATTTTTCCATTTGGGGTTGTAGACCTTTGTCGTTGCTAGATCTATGGCAAGATTAAAAGGTTCTGTAGAATCAGAAAAATATGTCCACAGAAGTGGTAAATGGTTTTCAATTTTAATAGTCTCTTCCAAAGATTCAGAGAGACAAGGGATTTCTATTGGGATAATTACTGTATTTTTATTATTTTCATCAATATTTTCAATTTGGATATGACAAGGTACATCCAGGATAAATGTACCGGGGGAATTATTATTTATTTTTAATTTTTCGGAATTTTTGTAATGGAGTTAGTTGCTATAAGGGAGTTAAAGTTTACAATAGCAAATTTGGTATGTCCAATAGGATGGACTAATGTTTGATTATTATTAAGGTTACATTTAAATGAGCAGGATTGTAATAAATTTTGATTTAGGTCTTGAAAGAAGAGATTCTTTGCACAGGAAGACAATTTATCACTTCCTCTATTAGAAGGAAGGAAGCATAATGGTTTATCCAAATTACAATAATGGAGGTTAGTTCCACTAATATAACGTACGGAATTTGTTCTGATTTCGTGAATAATCAGAGATGGTTCTTGATCCCAGCTACACAATTCATTAGAATGACTTTTGAATGTGAGTGGAATAAAGTTGTAAATTTCGTATTTAGAATCTAATTGTTTTAGGGGAATTTTAATTTCTAATTCTAAAGTATTTTTAAAGAAATTACAGTTTACAAGTTCAGCATGATAGTAATTTTGAATATCCTTAATGGGGATTGCTATGTCAAGGCCTAGGTTTTTTGTAATTTCCAAAAGTTTTAATATGTCTTTTTCTAATATTTCTTTTGAAATAATTGAAGAAGGGATCATATGAGATTTACAAGACGTTAGGATATTTGATAATCTCAACGTATTAATAAGGTAGTTATCATAGAATCCTTGTATGTAATTTAGGGAGATTAGAAGTTCATGTTCTTCTAGTGAGTTTTCCATAAAAGAATTTGTATGCGAAATAAATTTTGTCATAAAATTATTTGTATGGTCAATAAAGCTATGCAGATTAGTGGACGTATTTACCAATGCTGCATGCTCAGTTAATAGTTGATTTTTTATAATATCATATTCTTCTTTCAACGAGATTTCATTCGCCAGAAAGTTTCGTCCATCTCTAAAATTTAGTACTCGACAGCAAAAGCGTAGCGCATCTCCGAAGAAAGATCTGATCGGAGTGAATACGCTTCGTTTGCTTCGAATGGAAGATGGCGTTGAATAGAAATCTTGTATCATAGCGGTGTTTTGTTCTTTAAGGTTTATTATAGCGTTTTTTAGACGTTTTGCCATTTATGCATATTTGCAATTTTTCCAGGTTGTTTCATTGCACAACCGATGTTTAAAATTTGTTTCTAATAGTTTATCTGCTGATTCATGCAAGTCTAGCTTAATAGAGTAAATTATTGGGGCAGATTTAGAATATACGAAAATATTGCTTATTTCTTGAAAATAAGCGCCAGTTGACGCCGTCGTAATCCTATATGGGTCAGACGATGTTCTTTGCGCAATAGTAATCGAAGAAATAATTATTGCGAAATAGAAAAGTAGATTCGTATACATTTTCTGAAACAGAAAGAATGCAACGTCTAAATTATTTACGAGAAAATGTATTATGCATTTTACTGATTTGTTTTGACATACGCTAGCTGGGGCAAGGGGAGAGACAAATTTTGCCGACATCCAAATTATGAATCTCGGTCAAATTGTTAATATAAAATTTACTAATTTTGATCGTTTCGTCAGTACTCTTCGTTCGCCTATTCTTGCTCTATGTCATTTTTCATGTGTTTTTTTTTTCTATTTTTCCGTATTTTTGTTCCGTTTTTTTGCGTGTTTTTTTATTTCCGAACTTTTTTTTGTGCGCTTTTGAGTGTTTTATTCGTGACGTGCGGTATTTTGTTCAGTGATTGTTCGCTTCGTCGTTTAATAATCCAAAAAAAAAATGTTGCTTTTTTACCATGTCGATCGTGTATCTTAACGACAGAATGTTCGCTTCGCATGGAAAGGTGGATGCGAATGAGACCTGGTTCATAGGTAGCCAGGTTTTCAGCAAGATTCACCCATTCCAGGATTGTCCGTGCGAGCCACATCTGTTTTATACGCTGCATCGACTATTTTCACTATTCTACCGAGTTTCCGGGGAAGCCAATAGAGGAGTGTTTCTAAATGAATTTGAGCCGCATCGGGTGCCGGAGGAGACTATTGAGGAGGACCTCAACTACTGGAGTCACTCGGTAAGGTTTGTTTGTTGCCATAAGTGTGAAGGTTTCACGAAACAGTTGCTTTTTTCTCTTCGAGTATTCTATCCTCGTGCCATGATGGTCGAGTTTGGGTACTCGGGGATAAAGCTCGAGTTTCGTGGCAACCTTGACACTCAAGGAATGGTCGGCCTGGGGATACTCTCCGGACTATTGGTTGGTTTGCTCTGCGTTTCGCAGCAGACCAACACAGAAGTGACAGTAGAGTACGTCCATGTTGACCGTACCTACCTTACCGATTTTCTCATTGGTCCAGGCGGAGTCAGTACTGCTCGGTTCTTGAACCAGCACTACAAACCTCGCCTGGATGTTTCGGTTTCCGTCATTGGATTTCATATGGTTCGCCACTGAGGGGAACCGTGCTATGTCGCTCCGGGGTGGATGGTTATTGACCGATCCCACCGTCTACTCGTTCCTTTAGGACACTCCATCAATCGAAGACAGCGCCTCCACCGTGGATTCGAGTTCGGGTGAAGAAGGGGCATCGAACAATCATCACTCTCCAGCATCGACCAACAGCAGCAGCACCACCAGTGGGGAGCACCACGCCAAATTTCTCGAGGGCTACGCCGACACCTGGGCAATTGGTGAGTTTTTATATAATTTTACTTACGTAAATTTAAATGCTTTGGTTTTAAAAAAGAATTTCTATGACTATATTACGTCGAACATGGTAAGGGGGAATGGAGGGAAGGAGAGAGAGAAAGGAAAGAGAGAAAAAGAAAGAAGAAGAAAAACATAATCGTGATTGAAAAAACTGCGTAACTACAGGTAATATACTTTACATATAGTTATTTTGGTTTTTTCCGAGGGCGACCCCTTGGTTTGGATATAATTTGGGTTGGGACAGGACTTTCGATGTTTTCGTTGTTCTCTTCTGATTTTATTTCGATATTTATTTCGTTATTATTACGAGACTTATACGGAATTAATCGTCGTACGTGAACTGTTTCGTCATACGCCGTTTTATCGTCTGTTTTAATACGAATTATGTAATTTAAATCCGTGACCTTTCTATCAATTTTATATGGTCCGGTATATTTGTTTTTATTTTTCGCGACGTTTTTTGATTGACGTATCAAAACAAGGTCATTAGGTTTGAAGTCAATGATCTTGTGGTGTGCGTTATAGTGTTTCGCGTTTTTTTCCGATGCTTTCTTTGCTAAGCTCGCCGTTTTTTCTCTCGTTTGAAGGAGATTTTTGATTTCTTCTTCACGAGTTGTTTTATTACCATCGTTCTCTGGTATTTCTGGTAAATGTACTTCTGGGTTGAAACCATGAAGTAGGTAAAATAGGGATTTATTATTTAAGTGTTTGATCGGACTTATGTTATATGCGAAAATAATTTTGTTAATAGTTTCGATCCATTCTTTTTCGTTTGAATGGTCGTATTTTGACAATGATTTTTTTATTACACCGTTGATCTTTTCAACGAGTCCTTGCGATTGGGAGGAATAAAACGAGGAGTAAATAATTTTAATATTATTCTCTTCGCAAAATTTACGGACGGATTCATTTGCAAAATGACCTCCATTATCGCAAGAAATTTTTCCTGGTGTACCATACGTATAACAAATAAATTTCAAATACTCTATTACACATTGAGCATTTGGATTTTTTGTTGGACGTATGGTGCAGAAATTTGTGCTTTTGTCTACACCGACAAGTACATACGAGTGTTCATACTCGGTATTAAATTTCCCAATGAAATCGATCTCTAAATGCGAGAATGGTTTAGGGTTTTTGATTTCTATATGTTTGAGGTAGCCAGCCTCTTTCGGGGAATTTTGTGCCATTTGACACTCATGACATGACAATACATATTCTGTTATTTTTTGTACCATGTTTTTAAAGAAAAACTGGTTTTTTATTTTATTTTTTGTTTTTTTAATTCCAAAATGACCTCTATACAACGGATCGTCATGTAGTTTTTTTAGAACTACCGGAATTAGTTTTTCAGGGATTACTGTAACCGCTTCATCATACGATGAGGTTGGGTTAGGTAATTTCTTTAATACATTATTTTCGTCAAGAAAATATAATTGTATAGTACGATTGAATTTTCATATTTTATTTTTATCTTTTTTAATTTCGTTGTAGTTTAATAACGAGATAACATTTTCCAATGCGGGTCATTTTCCTGCATTGTTTTTAAGTTTTAGGGTAAATCAATTTTTTGGAGGGGTTCAGAAGTTTGATCTTCTGATTGGGGAGGTGATGTAATGTTGGGATTTGACATTTGCGTGACATCTGGAATCACAGAAGGGGATGGGGTGATCTGATTATCGAGGTTTGACTCTTTAAGAGCAGATCTTGTGACTACGTTAGTAGTTTGGTTGGGGCAATTTTCAGAATGTTTTGATTCATTCTGTGGGGTTGTGGTTTGTACCATGGGATAATATGAGAAAGTTGATGCAAGGGAAAGAGGGTAGTAATGTTTTTGGGACGTTGTACTTGGTTAGTACCTCGTATTTTGATTCTGATAAAATACAGGATTTAACGGGGCAGAATTGCCATTGTGAATTCTACACAGAGCATTCACATTTTTCTCTTCATCCTGAAGAGCATATTTTTTATCTACTAAAAATTCGCCTTTTTCAAATGTAATTTCGTCCGGTTCATCATGTGGACGAGATAACATATCAGCCATGCAATTATTTTTTCCGGCGATATGTTTAATTTGGAAACTATATTCATTTAATTTGGATATTAATCTAATTAATCTTGGGCTTGGGGTATTAAATTTCTGATAATAAATCAGAGGTTTATGATCTGTGTATACTACGAAGCGTAATGCTAGTAAGTATCCATGAAAATGGGCTAATGCATTCGTAATTGCTAACATTTCCAAGTCAAAAGAACATAATTTTGACTGGGCAAGTTGGACTCTTTCAGAGAAGTATCCAACAGGGTGTTTATGCTTCGTGACGGGATTAGTTTGCAGCAACACTGCACCTAATGCGATTTTCAAAGCATCAACTTCTACACAGGTTTCCAATTTTGGATCATAAATTGCTAAAACAGGTTTGGAAATCATTATTTCTTTTAATTTTTCAAATATCTCAAGATGTTCTTGATTCAATTTTATTTTTGCATTAGATTTGCTATCTGTTCCTCTTAGTAAGTCAGTAAGAGGGGCAGTGATTTTAGCTAAATTAGGAATTAATTTCCTATGGTAATTTATTGATCCTAAAAATGATCGTAATTGTTTTAATGTATTAGGGGGATTTAAATTTTTTATTGCCTCAATGTTTTTATTTAATGGACGTAATTCATTATATCGGACCGTATGTCCTAATATTTCGATTTCGTTCATTGCGAATTGGCATTTTTTTGTTTTTATTTTTAAATTTACCTTATTTAATCTTTTTAATACTTCCCTTGTATTTTCGAGACATTCTTCGAAAGTTTCTCCAAAAATACAAATATCGTCCAGGTAACATACCATTTTTTTCCAGAATATATCATGGAATATGTCATCCATGATTGTTTGGAAAATGGACGGGGAAAAGCTTAAACTTATTGGGGTAGAATTGAATACATATCCAATTCCATCCACATTTATTCCAGTGTATTGTTTAGATTCTTCCGTGAGAAGAATCTGTAAATATCCACTGTTTAAATCAATTGTCGTAAACCATTTTTTATTTCTTAAGTATGGCCAAATAACATCAGTCGTCGGGACGCGATTATTATCCCTAATAATTCTTTGGTTCATTCTTCGGTAGTCTACTAATACTCGATAGACTCCATCTGGTTTCTTTTTTACAAATATTGGGGATTCAAATTTTGACTTTTGTTTTTTTAGGACACCTACTTTTACTAGGTCATCAACCAGTTTGTGTAGGGCCTCATGTTCTGCGTGTGAGAATTTAAAATTTCTACACCGCAGTGGGGTTTTGTCGTCTACTCGGACAACTTGTTCGGGTACCTTACAGATAGAAACTTCATCTGTTTTTCCCGTAAAAATATTATTAAATTCATTAATTATTTCATACATTTTTATTTATTGTTCAAGCGACAATTTTGGATTAATCGGGATAGGGTTTCCTCGATTATCCTTAAAAATAGTATCTTCTTTTATTTTTTCTATTTGGCAGGAATTAATTTCTACTGCACTACTTAATTCAAATTTTCCTAAGTATTCGCCTTTATAGATCACGTGAGGTCTGTTATTGTGATTAACAGCCGCTATCGTGTCTTCTGATACGATTACAAAAAAATTATGCTTTTCTTCCATGGATGTTTCACACAGAAACTCCAGGTGTTCAGGCAAAGTTGCTAAAATTAGCACTGAATTTACCTCTATTTTAAAAGTTTGGGGGGCATAATATTTAAAGGGCTTAACATAACCTAACTTATTTTCTTTTTCAATGGGGTAATTGTGACATTCAGGCATGTCAAAACATCGCTCTTCATCACCACACGGTAAAGTGAATTTGTTTTTTGAGAAGTCCATTTTGGCTTTATGGGTTGACAAAAAGTTGTAACCCAGTATGACCGGTTCTACTAAATTTTGGACAACGAAAGTGGGATGTGGGTAAATACAATGATCAATGGAAAAAATCACATTGGTTACTCCTATGACCTCAAGAGGTTGACTATCCGCACCACAAAATCTTACTTTTGTTGGTAGAATTGGTTCCGTAAAATTGACTTTCTTTAAAACTTTTTCATCTATAAGTGTCTGTCCTGAACCTGGATCAACTAGGCTAAGTATTTGTTTACCATAAATGGCAAATGGGAGGTGAAATTTACATTGGGTTCTGCAGTACCCTTTATTTTGAAATTTCTCCTTACTCACATTGTTAACCTGTTTCGATTCTTTGTTCATGACATCCCTTACAGCTGACGGATCACCTGTAAGGGGGACACCTAGTTTTTTGAGCAACTATTTTGGCAGGCCTGGGGGTTTGATGTTTGGAGGTAATTTTGTTGTGGGGCTGCCATCAATGGTACCAGTGGGGCAATCATTTGAGTGTTTGCAGCCACATAAGGGAGATTTTGGGGAGTATTAAATGAGATTCCAGACCATGCTGGAGCATTGTTCCAATTTGGAAGGGCAAATTGATTCCAATTTGGAATTCTATTGGAATAGTATCCATTATTATTTCTAGGGAAGTTATTTCTACGAAAATTTGGATTAAAATATCTGCCTTTATAATTAGGATTGAAATTTTGATTATTATTCCAATTTCTATTTTGGTTATTTTGGTTCCAGTTTTGGTTTTGGTTCCAATTACCATTATTATTATTATTATTATTATTATTACTATAATTATTATTATTATTTCTGTTTTGCTTTTGGTTTTGATTTTGATTTTGATTTTGATTTTGATTTTGACTTTGGTTTTGGTTATAATTATTTTGTTCATTATTTTTATTTTGGGGATTTTTATTTTTTCTGGATTCCTGAGATTTTGAAATGTTCGCTATTGCAGCGCTCATTTTCTCCATCTCAGCTTTCCAGATTGGATCGGATGATACTAAATTTACATTTTTTTCAGTTTTTTTATCCATTTTTCCAGCTTTTAATTCTTCAATAGTTTTTTCAAGTTGGTCAATTTTTTTCTTTAAGAGGGGATCTGAATGTCCAAAAACTTTATCTTTAAATTCTAAGTATTTAGAGAAAGCTTTATCGAGTTCCTGAATTGTTTTAGGTTCTTTTTTTATTAAAAATACTCTTTCTTTTTCAGGAAGGTTTGGCATTATTTTTTCAATTATTTTTTCTTCAGAAATATCGGGTTCAATTTGTTTTAGAATTCTTTTTACGAACATAATGTACGCAGGGAAATCAGCTTCTCCATTATAATTTCTTTCGTATAATATTTCGCGTAGTTGGGGTTTAGTCCTAGTGAAGACTTCTAAAATTTTTTGTTTAGTATTTTGCCAATTATTACATTCGGGATTTGCTTGAATTCTATCTTCAAACATTTGTTTAGCGAGGCGTGAAAATGCAATTCTTATTTTTTTAAATTTCATATTTGCATCCCAATTGAATGATTCCGCCTCATTTTCAAATCCAATTAAAAATGACACGACATCTTTAGTTGGGGTGTGTGCATATAAGGAAGGTCTGATATTTACTGCAGCCTTTCCTGACATTTTATTTTCTAAAGGAGGAATAAAATTTTCTAAAATTCTAGTTTCAAGTTCTGGGCTGAGAAAATCTTCGTCAGATTTTTCTAAGCACTCAGTAATATCAACAAGATTAATTGCTGTTTTGACTCTTGGAAATGGTGTGGGATTATCCAAATTTTCCAAAAGTGGGGTTGAAGTAGTAAGGGGATTAAAATATTTTCTTATAATAGGATTTTCCAATTCGGGGATTTGTTCACGAGGTTTTCGTGTTGTTTGTAAAATTATTTTAATATTTTCAGGGGTTAATAATTTTTGTATTTCTTTACTAGATTTAATTTTTAATAGGATATCCTCTTGGGTTTTTATACGAGAAAAATATTTTTTATCAACTTCGATATTCAAATTTTGACATACATTGATTAATTCAAAATTTTTAGCTTCGATAAGCCAATTTAAATTTGTTTCAGAAGTACTGGGTTCGGATAAATTTTCCCAAGTTTCACTCATAAAAATAATTTTTTTCACGACTTATAATTATTTAACACTTCTTATATTTAAGGGAGGGACGCGAATTATAATTAATATTAATTGTTACTTTGTTTCTTCTTTTGTTTGAATAGGAGCTTGATGGATCCGTTGCCGCTTCGCCGACTTCTTGTTACCAACTTCTCTGTAGATACGCTCGTTTTTACTTTTTTGTATAATAAATATCCTTTGTTGATTTTGAAGTTTGGTTTTCTTTTCACAACTGATTTTTTTCCACTCGCAACTAACCTCTACTTCCTTTCCTCAAGAGCGCGCCTTACGCGTTTCTCATTGAGTACTTAACTAGAGTTTTCAAGGTTAGAGCAAAGTACTTTGAACCAGAGGAATTGAAACAGCAGCTTGGATTCAGCAATTCCGTTGAATAGGTACTAGAGCGAGAGTTCGATTCGCAATAGCAGACCAGTTGGGCACCAATAATGTAACGGCCAAAAGAGGTGGTAATGTACCTAATTAAGACCACTTTTGGGAGTACACCATACACGAAATATCACATACTTTAAAAGCAGTAATACTTCTAAAATAAATTCAAGTTTATCATCCACACACTATCGTGTACCTTAACATTAATAAGAGACTCAATAATATTTCAAACACATGAGTGAGTTTACACATTTAATAAAATAATAATTGGTACATCACAGTACATAAATATACGTTAATAGTTACACATATACTATCACAATTCAACAAGCAAGACTATCTGTTCACTAGAGACTTCTACAAGAGAGGTTCCAGATACTTAGAAGTAGCTGTTGAGAAACTGTCAAACTGTACTATTTTATTCCACTGATTCGAGGGATTATATACTCGTTCAGGGTACGAGAACGTACGTGTTGGATAGGTAAAGTGAGGTAGGGTGTTGTTATTATAGGGTTGTGCTGACTCGTCGAGTACTCGAGGGACAGGTACAACTAGGTCATGAATATACAGAAAGTATATCTATATACATAAAATTGAATACGGGTAATTTAGTGGTTGTTTATAAAGAGTTATAGGATGATAATTGTTGATAAATATCTACGTTTTTGGTATTCGAAAATGAGTGAACGAATATGTTCGTCATTTCTAAAAATAGACAAAAATATACGTTACAGTTATATTGGAAAAAAATGAATAATGTAAAAAATATAAAACAAAATTTAAAATAAAATTTTTGATTATGTAGAATTTTTTGATTAGTTGTATTTAGTATTAATATGTGTTAAATACCTCTACAAAGAGCTTCTTTCATACCATTTTCGGTGGAAGCAATGGTAGTAACAGGGAGCAGATGGTTGCCTTAAATTTTGCGTTAAACTCATCGTCAAATTGCATCGTGACCAAAAAATTTGTAGAAAATGTTTTAAAAAAAGTGCAAGTCAAATGTTCTCTCTTACTCCGTTAATCAGAGACAGAGTAGGGGGCAAAGGGGGCAGATTCTTGGATGTTAGCAAATTAAATTTTTCCGTCCATCAGTTGGACAGTTGGCAAATCATAAAGTGAAAGTTAATGACTTTTTTTGTGGAAATTTCGAAAATTTCAGTTGGTAATTTTCGTTTATTCGCCTCCCCCTCCTACGAAGCCTTTTGCTACGTCACTGCACTTAATCTTTTTCTCCGATTCTTCCAAAAATTATCGGATTATTGTCTAATTTCTTTTACATTTCTCCAAAAAAAAGTAATGAAAAAGTCGAATAATCTTCTTATATTATATAATGATTTTGAATGTCATAAATTATGAGATGGGAAAACTATGAAACAATAAATTATGTTTCTAGAACCTAAACTTTATACAGTTCTGTACCTTAACGAAAATATTAGGCCCTAATACGTTTTGGGCTTTTCTTTTATTTTATTCCCATTTTTTGGAGAGGAATTTTAATAATGTCTTATTATAAGAGCTGAAATCTACCGAAATTTATTTTAAAGTTTTTTTTTTTTACGAGCAATCAATGACGTAAATCACCGTGCAGTTTAACGAAAAAAGTTTTGGACGATTTTCTTAATTAAAATTGAACTGGGTAAATTGAGGAACAAAGTTTCACTCCAAATATTTTTAGCCGAATCTGTACGAATTTTAATGATTGACTGATGGCCTATTTCGTCAGTCTCATCAAAGAAGAAGTTTTATTAATGTACTTCCTACATAATTTTGTCGAGTTGTAGAAGCCTATTAAAATTTTCTTACCCTCATTTTCATTAAAAAATGTATCGAGTTGATTACGCCTTCGTACATTCGATCAATTAAGAGTTATTTCTGAATTCGATTTTTTCATCCATTTATTTTTCCTCTTGCCTACAAAATAAAGATTAAAGACAGACTATTATTCTCTTTACTTTTCCCAGCGCCTATGAAAACAATTATTAAAAATATAATTTACTAAAGAATTTCGCTTCTGCTGTTGGGGAAAATTGCGAGGGAAACACAATAAAAATTGCAATCGACTGTGGAGTCGATATAATTTTAATCCTTTCAGTATTAATACTTTAGACCAATTAAACGTAAAATGGTAAAACTGAAAAACGAAATCATGTTTACTACGCCATCTGACGACAGTTTTTTAAATTTCTAATTCTCTGTCGATTGTCAAACTTAATTCGTAGCAGTAGGCTACTCTTTAGAAATGTAAAATTTACTATTCCATAGCATAGTTGAATTTTCAGAATATTATCAACTGGTAATTTTATTTGATCTGTGGCTATATTATTCGGCAACCTGTTTTAAGTATTTACTTCTCTATTTTAATCATAACCGCGATTAGGATTAAATGTAATTAAAAATGATAAATGGAAACACGAATTTGAAAAAAAAAAGTAGAAAAAAAGAATAAAAATGCTCTAAAATAAGCAAAATAATTATTTTAAAATTTCAGCAGTAAGATAAAACTAAAAATATTATTGTAAATTAACAAATTTTTTCAAAAAACAGAACTGAATTTAAAACAAAACAAAATATGCGCTCAAAAAGAGAAAAATAATTCTTTTAAAATTTCTCCAGCAAGATCTAGGTCTAAGAACTGGAATTATTGAAGTCGTCGCTGATAAAAAGTTTTATTATGAAATTTGACAGAATTGACGTATAAAGCCTAAATGAAAAAGGAAAAGCGCGCCGACTTCAATAATTCCAGTGCTTAGAGGTAGATCTTACTGGAGAAATTTAAAAAAAATTATTATTTTTTTAGAGCATTTTTAGTATTTTTTTTTTAAGTTGGTTAGATTTTTTGATGAAAAAAATTTTTTAATGATTTTTCGTTTCTAGCGTTGGCGGCCGTATTACCCACGCTAAAATTAACAGTTTTTTATTTTAAGATAACTCAAAACTATCTCATCTATTCTAAAGATAATTTTATGGGACCACTATGGGATCACCCTTTATCACTTAAAATAAAATTCATCAAAATCGGTGCTTAAGTTGAGAAGTTGAGCTGGAACAAACATAAAAATAAAATAAAATATTTATACGAACAGAATGGATAACCTATAGCTACTTTTTTTTTGAAGTCGACTGAAATTTTCCCAATTTTTGAAGGGAGGAAAAGTAAATGTTTATTTATTTGGTAAGTATGAGTTAAATGAAAAATCGACTTATTATAAGTAAAAATATTTTTTCGTACCATTCAGTCCGTTTTCAATCGATAGTGGTAAGTAATCATAAAGTTCAATCTTTAGTCGAAAAAAAAAAAAGAGTAATTAGTTTAAAAATTTATTTGAAAAATATAGAAATATTTTTAATGTAAGTTATTGTGAGTTATTTATTTACTTTTTTGAATATTCTGATGAAAAATTTAATGTAAGTTATTGGTAAAATGACAAAATAACACTTATTTATTATATTTTTAAACGATACCTTTTATATCCTTTATTGAAAAATTAAAATAACTTAATTATTATGTTAAGTCTCTTTTTGGAAAAAAAAAAAAATAGTCGATAAAATATTAATTTGGTTTCGAAACGAAAATTTTTTATATGAATGTCATAATTCGTTTTGGCTAAAAATGCGCTTTACATTCAGCTCTTCAAATATTAACCATTCAGAAATTTGTTACAGATATTTTATTGTTTGTTAATATTTGATTTTCTTTTTCGCAACAAAATTGTTGTACAATAAATAATTGGTAGGTAACAAATTGGGTTAAAAAAATGAAGTGGCTACTAAAAAATTAAGACTTGTGTGAGTCTCAATATTTTATTTTTCTTTTAATTGGGCTAACAAATATTAGGTACCTACCGAGGTACCTATCATTAAATAAAATATACGTTTGACGTCATATACGAATGAATTAAAACATTTAACGAATATTTCACTTCAGCACCAGCGACTGAATTGCGAATTAACAGCAATTAGAATCGTGTAAAAATTAAATCGTTGGAGATAAAGCTGATAAAATTACAATCAGACTTTCGGAAAAGTTATCACGTGACCAAGTTGTGTGATGGCTGGCGATGATGTATGCCTGTATAACTTTAACCTACCTCCTTTTTATTTTTTAAAATAAATTTGCGCTCTTGTTCGAAGCCTTCATATAAATCTATGATTTCTAACTACACGGGAAATCGATTTTATTTTGGGTACTGGGTATAACTACTACGTTCGACAAACAATGAATTGAGTAATAAAAAGCAGAAATGAAATGTGGTCTAAAATGAGAACACGAATAATACCTAGAATTGGAAAAACAAAAGCGTAAATCCTGAATGCTGTAAGTTAAAGCAATTTTAAGAAAAATAAATATATGATCTTTATGTTATGAAGTTTGCTAACAAACGCCTAACAACGTAAGTATGTGTGAAATGCAGTTGCAGCTCTCATATATTATGTTCAATCTGAAGGTCCTGTATAAGAATAAATTTTGACCTTTTTCGTTTTATATGACCACGTACCAATTTGTTGGAGAATCAATGATTTTAATAATTTCACTACCCTCAAAATAGCTCCAAAAAATTAATAGACTGTAAGAGTGAGGGAAAAAAAACTAGCGCAACAAGTCACGCTAGAAAATGTAGGTTTTTTTAGTAAAAATAAAAAAATAAAAAAATAAAAAAATAAATACAATAAAAATTCAAAATACCAAAAGTATTTGGCAGAGCAGCAGCTCCGTTAGAAAAAGTATGTTTTCAAACTATACCTAGCTAAAAAGTTAGTAATAGATCATATAATTGAAGATTGTAGGTATTAAATTTACTGACTTTTGACCTAAAATTACGCAGTTTAAAACTATTACCTCTTTCAAAATCGAAGCAAAACGGAATTTATGGAAGTAGCCTCCGGCCGATCCACACCAAAGTCGGTAGCGTGTAACGATAAATTGTAATAAATATTTTTTTTTCAAATTTCGAAACTATTAGTTCAAAATTATGCATTTTATGGCAAAAAAAAAACACAATAATCTTGCGGAAAGTACCGTCTAATCGATCCGCACCAAAATCAGTAGGTCTGAACCATGGCTTAGCATTCATATTCGAACCAAATTTCATGTCTATTGGACGAAAATCGCAACCTTTATCACGGTAAAAAGAAAATGGAATACATAGGTACATGAATATACCTACTATACAATATACTTACCTACATAAATTTGGGTTATTGGTGTCAAAAATTTCCTTAGATTCATAACACGAAAAATGTAATCGAAAATTTCAAATTCACGGTTTTAAGAAAACTACAAAAGGAATAGTGCTGAAGTACCAGGTCTGATAGGATTTAAATGTGCTTATTCGTCCTGGTCGGATAGTTTTCGAGGAAACTGGGGAACAAAGAATTCTTAGAAAATAGATTTTTCCAGAATTCTCAGATAACTACAAAAGGGATTGGACTGAAATTTCTACGAAACTTGGTCCTTACCTATATAGTCGTAAATCTGATAAAAGTTTCGAGCCAATTATTTTAGTAGTTTCTGTGAAAAATGTAAAATTGGTAATGACTGTGAAAATTGTTTTTCTCGGATTTTTGGAATACTGCTTAAGGAATAGGATTGAAATTTTTGGGAGGGATAACTGTTATAGCAAGAGCAGGTTTGATAAAAGTTTGTTGCCTATTGATTTAGCAAGTAGTTCCCGATAAAAATGTAAAAAAAAAGCAGTCGCTTGTGTTGCTTGAAGTATCTGTTTCGTATTTAAGGCGATGTACTGAGCAAAGGATTCCATGCAATTTCTGTCTTGAAACATCACTAAGTATATAAAATTAGAAATAAAAATTCTAAAGCAGCAGCAGTTCCGTTAGAAAAAGTAGGTTTTCGAAAATTAGAAAATTAGTTAGGTTACCTATTAAAAAGTTATTCCTAGATCATAATTGCGTTATGATTATATTAAATTTTGTAACTATTGACCTAAAATTACGCAGTTAAAAAACATTAGGTAACTGTTTTAAAATCGAAATAAAAATAGATTCTATGGCAATAGGTACTTTTTGGCTGATCCGCATCAGAACTGCTAGCATGTTGCAAGGAATTATAGTTGATATTTTTTGTAAATTTCTTAATTATTGGTTCATAATCGAACATTTTATAACTGATATTCAAAATAGCTGCACTGTAAGTACCCTCCGGCCGATCCACGCCAAAATTAGTAACATCAAACGTGTTAGAATAGATTATAACAAATATAATGTGTTCCAAATTACGTTCCTAATGGTCCAAAATTCGGCGTTTTACAGCCAAATAAAAACAAAAATAGAGGTACTGCAGATGCACTGTTGGGCCTATCCGCATTAAAATCAATATATCAGGCCCTTGGCTTAGTACTAATGTTCGTTTCAAGTTTCGTGACTATTGGACAAAAATTGCGATCTGTTCAATGGTAACAAGAAATTGGCTTACACACATTGATTCCAAAAAACCTACTTAAAAAAGAACGTGGAAAAGAGATCTAAAACAAAAATAGTTAAAAAAATGTAAGATATGTAAAATGAGATGTAAAAAAAAAAGGTGTATAAAGTTACGTGAGAGGATGTAAAATAAGATGTAAAAAGATACTTAGGTAAAATGAGATGTAAAGAGAGGTATGTGCAAAGTGGATATTCTAGATGAGTGATGCTGCGTTAGAGTTTTTAAAACAAATTCATACAATTTGTTTGATGTACAGCTATTTATTTTTAATTTTATTAGGCAAAATTTTATACAAAAAATATTGAAACATGGAGCTGTTACGGATGAGGGTGATAGAGATTTTTCGTTTCACGATAAAAGAAAACTAATGACACCATTTTCCCATTCTGACATAATTTTTTTTTTTTAATGTACAGTATATAATAATTATATAATTATGTACATATATATACCAACTTATATACTTAATATGTATGTATGATATCGCCTAAATTTTTGGTTCACAGTTTTGAGAAAACTACGATAAGTAGGTATAGAATTGAAATTTTCACGAAAGGTAGTCCTCATACAGAACCAATTCTGAAAGAAGTTTATATCTATTGGTCTAGTAGTTTCGGAGAAAATTGGAAAATAAAAGATTCATAGAAAAGTGGTTTTTCCAAGATTTTGAAGAAATTACCAAAAGGTATCGGAATGAAATTTTCACGATAGATTATCATTATATGAATGTGAGTTTTGTAGAAGTTTGGTGCCTACTGGTTGGGTAGTTTCAGAGGAAAATGTAAAACGAAAATAAAAAATTGCTGGAGAAAAGCAAGTCGACAGCGTGTTGCTTAAAGTATCTTTTTCTTATTTATGGCGAAAGGGGTTATACGAATTTCTTTTATGCATTGCATTAATTTTGGTTTTATTTTATTTTATTTCCCGAATATTGTAAAAGAAAATTGGCAAATTGAGTTTTCTAGCCAAGTAGGTATCACTGCGCTACCTATAGCGTAGGTAAATAATTTTTTACAATTGAAATTTCTTGAAAAATTTTAAAAAAACGGCTATTAACGTTACAATTAGATACCTAATAAATGCTAATTCGGGTTAAACTTTTATGATACCTAGCTGTCCGTTTTTTTTTTTTGTTTTTTTTTTAGCGTTTATATGGAATTAATACGACGTCCATTCTTAATTAATGATCAGTAGATTTTGGTTAACCGCTGATGAACTAGATATATCTGTAAGTTACAAATCGTAGGTATATAAGTGCCTACCAATCACTCAAGAAATCATATAAACTTCCTGATAAAGCGAGCGATTTAACGTTGAAAATGTAATCATGATTTATGGCTAATTCCGTTATGGTCGTTTCATTTCTTTATGGGTTCAAGCCACAGTGAAATAATATGTTAGAAATTTATTTTTAAAAATATGATTTTATAAATTAATGTAAAACGAGTGAAATGAAACCTAGCGATCTCTACTGCATTCACACAATCACACCTAACTTAACCCGCAATTGAGATTCTAGCGCTTTGGTAGTACTGTATGTACCGTCTAACTTTCGTAACTATTCACGGGTCTATCCATATACGAACCAAAACCAAAGTCTAAATTCATGTTCCCAAACAGAGTTTAATAAAAGCATATAAATATAATAATTGAAAAATAAATTTTTTTTCCAAATTTCAAATTTTATTCGTATATACACAGGCTTGTGAATATGACCATGACCAATAGCGTGACTTTGGCGATATTAGTAAGTCAATGCTAGCATGCATCAGTCATACTTAATGATATAGGTACTATACATTTGTATATTTTTCTTTTCAAATTTAATTATTGGCTGTTGTAATTTTGTCAGTTATTGATTTACATTGTTTGGAATTTGAAACACAATGAGCTTTACAGAATGTTGGTTTTTATTTCGTGATTTTTGTTCATAGAAATTGCGGAATGCGGCCCTAAATTACCATTGAAGTCTCAAAAACGCGAAAGTTGTTTTTTTTAATCCTTCACATGCGAGAAGAAGAATATTAATTCTGGTCCTCAAATACGAGAATGTTACTTAGGTATCAAATAAATATTTTCTGTCTGACCAATTGTAATTTTAAGTGTTTCTAAAGAAATATAAATAGGCCTATTTACCTACCTATATCATTTTTGCATTCCGTCGAAGATACCTTCATTCAAAAATAGAGATTAACCTTTTTTTTTTTTTTTTTTTTTAAATTCATCTATTGTTCGTAATTGGTCAAATTACACGTACTTAGTCATCGGTTGTACAATTAGTATATTATTCGCAACTAAAATAATTAAGTACTTTTTTTGAAAATTTCCCACCCAAAATTCCCATGGAGGAAGAGTAAAAGAATACTTGTGGAGGTTAATAGTTTATGTAATTAAAATTACAAAATTTAAAGTAAAATTTGGCCTTCTAGAACCCTAGATAGCTGCACCCTTAGTCCGTTCTTCTATCACCAGCTTTGTGTATAAAGTTGGACAAAAGAATAAGAAACGCAGATAAGGACTGCACTCAAAAAAACGTACATTCGAATGCCTCTCAAAATGGAAACCATAATTAAGCTTATATACTACTGGTAGTCGATAACTGAAGCTGAGATAGGTTTCTGCCTTAAAACTCCTATTCAGCTAAAAAAATAAAATAAATATAATAAAAATAATAAAAAATAATTTTACTTTTTTTTTTCTCGCTTCTAGGAAATCCTGTCTACACTATACCGCTGGTGGATATTTATTTTCATTAGTTCAGCACCACTACTCGTCCAGAGACAGACTCCTGCAACTCGCGTCTACGAATAATTTTGTGCTTGGAATGGAGTATAAAAAAAAAAGTCAAAAAAAAGGATTACCAAATTTCGAGCTAGGTGCTGGTTTTAGTGGCGAAATGGGAAGCAAAAACGTAAACGCAACTCCTGCATTGCTGGAAGAGCGCATACGCTGCGCCGTAAATCGATAGAGCGGCAAAAAGCAAGGTTAATTTTCTAAATGATGAGACACTCGTCGGTGCGAAGCATCCCTCAGGTTGCTCGACGAGGAAAACATTTTTTTCGTAAATGTAAACACGTAGATAATATAATGATTAGGTATAGTGAAATGCAAAAGAGTGCACGTTTATTAAGGGAGGAAAAAGAACAGGTTAAAAATATTACTAATAATGTGAAATGATTAACGAAAAAAAATCAAACACTACGAAAGCAGATGAAATAATAATATTTTCTCTGTAGTACGGTTTTCTCTCTCTTTCTCTTCTTTTTGTGAAAGCTCGACGAAGCTTTTTGCTCTTTATTTTTGGGCTTTGGTCGGAATTTACGAGCAACTCGTAGCCCGCTTCATTTTCTGCTGTGCAATTTTATTCGATTTTAGATATCTATTATTTTCTCAAACATTAAAGGCATTATTTCTTTTGCTCGTTTGATTCGCTATATAGTATATTTTGTGTTTCAATAAAGTATAAAAAATCGTGGTAACACTGCACGCGTTTTTCTGCATGTATAAGTGATTTTCGGCAATTTCAATAGCGAATAACATTCATATACACAAACGATATCTGCTGGAGGATCATTCGTAGCATGGAACTTGATTCGGTGGTATGTAGTCGCAGCAGTTTTCAATTTCGACTCCATGGTTGCTGAATGAAGGTACAGCGATTCATTTACCTATATTTTAAATTAAACCTATGAGAAAATAATTTCTGTCTCTTGTGGCTTTCACAGAAAGTATTTTGTGTTAGGTTTTGATGGAGAAAGTTTCGAGTGAACTTTCGATATTTCGGTTTTGAACTGCAAGTCAGGTATATGTGTTCGTTCAGGATCGTCGCAGCTTTGATACATTGCATCGTAGCTGTGAATTCCGAGTATAAGCGGAGACAGACTGAAGTAAATTCATGTGAGCACCACGTACCTACATATATACTGACAATAGTTTTTGAATAACTGATAGCTCACGTATAACTGCGATAAATGAAGAGTAGGTATAAAAATTATCTGTTTCATACAATGGGGATCGCTTACGAGTTGATTGCTTAAAACATACAAAGTCAGGAAAAAAATAAGAATAAAAATGTTGCTTGAATTTTGTTTCAAATTTAATCGTTCCTAATTAGTGGAACGTTCATTTTTCAACATTTTAAGCTAATTCTGTTTTCGTTCGACTTTTGTCTAGGTAGATGCCCTTTATTTTTTCATATATTTCTTGAAAAAGATTTCCAGATTCGCAAAATATATAAGTTAAGCCATAGTTTATATTCAGCCTGAGGACTCATTTATGCAGATTTCTGTTAGCTTCGTTTAACGCAGCGAATGAATTTTCATTTAAAAACACCTTATTAAAGATTTTTTTTTTTTTTTTGAATAAAATTGATAATATTAACATTAGATAGGTATGGGAAGTCCAATGTTAAAATTTGTTTTCATATTTCATCTCAAATATTTGAGAATCAAAAAGCAAACTGAATATTTTCGTATAAAAAAGTAAACTGAATATTTTCGTTTAGTTTTAGGTTTTTATAATTTTGTCTCCTATTTTGATTCTATAGAATACATTTGACTTGAATGCCCGGTATACTGTGTATTTAATTTAACTAAATGTCTTTAAATTAGTTCTGATTGTAGTTGAAGAATGAATCAAACAAGAGAATAAAATCAAACTTATTGTCAACGTGGAAAATTTCCTCGTTCAGAGTTTCTGAAGGCACTGAATGGATCTAATGATTGAAAAAATACGAAATTTCAAGTCGACTGGACGATATATTGGTCCCGAAACTGTGAATTGAATATGAATAAATATTATTTTTAGACCCCCCCCCGGAGCTTAGAAAAATCTTTCAATGAAACTTTATTAAAACCCAAACTCAAGTAAACGGATACGTATGATGTTATTCCCTACTTTTTTGTTACTGCGACGAGTAAAAAGAAAAGTGAAAAAAAAAACAAGAAGTATTAGTCGAATAGTGTCCTGCAAAGAATGCAACAAAGAATTAGAAACAAAAATTTTTATTTTTTTAAGATTGAAAACTAAAAGGAGGAAGCGATTTCACCATAAAACGATCTTAAAATGTAAAATGCTGTTCTTTTAATTTCACAAATATTTATCGATAAAAAAAAATTGAAAATTATTTTAAAATTATTACTATTTAGAACGAATTAGGATTCAAATTTTTTTTTTTTTTTTTCAATAATCGTTGGAGAACGCATTTACTTCAAGAATTTTTATTATCTGTCGGTATTTACTGATAGCTGGTTAAAAATATTAAGAAATGAACCTTAAATTTAGTCTTGCATCAATTAACACCCTTTTACAATCACTATTCTAAATTTTCCTGTTATTTTTGTCGATAGTTTTAAAATAATTTTATGGAATTTTCAGACGAATTGTTGAAAAGAAATTTTTTTAAATTTAAATTTACGGTTTGTATCACTGAACAATCTCTCGAGTATTTTTTATGTTTTTGTACGTATCTTCAAATTATCGTTTTTTGTTTTTTATAGAAAAGGAGATGTAATGTATTCGACATTAATTTAAATTTTTTGAAATTTTAGACTTCACAGCCCCTTCAATTTTGAGAATAAGCTCAACATACAATGAATACAATCTGTTAAACTTGCCCATTTCTATAACTTTCCCAAATATTTCAAAAAATTACAAATTTGAAAAAATCCGTATCATTTTATCCATACGTTTAACTTTTTTATAGGTATGCAACTCTTCATACATGTAAGAAATTAATTTTCCATTTGATTTTCAAAAAAATCACGGGCGAACATAATTTTTTACCACATGAACCGGTTTTTGCTGCGACCAAGGCCAGAGAGAGAAAATCTGAGTCCAGGAGTCATGTAAGTAGCAGTGTTTTGAAAAACATTTTTAGTGGGAAATTTATTTTCCTCAAAAGTAACTATAAAACAATTTTCGGAGTGAAGCGATTTAAAATAAAAATATGTCCCTAATTAAAATTTTTTTCAAGTGTTTTATAAAAATATTAGATCATACGTATATGTAGCAGTACTTGTGATTTTCAAAATTTCTTGAGAGTACTCTGCATACTCTCTGGTTTAGAATACCCACGCATGTATTTAATTGTATTTAAGAAAATATCATTCGATATTTTAGTTGGTATTTTGAGAGGGCTTCCTGGGTCCTATCAGAAAGTTCGAACCAGGGGGCTATCACTCCTTTTTTTCTTTGTCTAGCCTTGGAAACTATTCCCATGTTACTGCGCTCTGAATTTTTCCTGGGATTCTCTGGACCCCATATTGCCTCAAAAACGATCTTATCGATTCTGAAAAAAATTGAATGGAACCACCTTGGAATTACCCTGCAAATTTTAAAAAACCTTTACCAAAATCGGTGCCTTGGGTGAGCAGGGACGTCCCAACTGAGGGCTGAGGGAGTGAGTGACCCCACCCAAACAAACTGAGCAAATCGGTAAATTTTGATAGCAGTTGGCAAATTTGAATACGTTTAACAGGATTGAAAAAAAATTGAGGTTATCATTACGCTAAAGTCTTTTTTTTTTAGTCGGGAAATGTGAACATTCAGCCCCCCCCCTGAACAATTATTTCAGGATGTCACTGAGGATGAGAAGTTAGGCTGGGAAAAATATGAAAAAAACAAAAACATATAATCATAGAATCGAATATTGACAACCTCCTCCTTATTTTTGTCGGTTTAAAAAGGAGTTAAACTCTTCCACTACTTTCCTCAGAATAAAAAAAACCGAACTATAATACTTACCTACACTTGAAATAGCAAAGTAAAGTCGGAATTTTATAAAAAATTCATATTTTTTACCAAAATTACATTGAAAAGTATTCATTTATTAGTTTGGTAATGTAGTTTTGTCTTGTTAGATTTGTAAAAGTTTGTGGGTACATACATATGTATAGTTCCGTAAAAGTTATAACTATATATACTGTACAGCGTATCTGAGAACTTCAAAAATATTGTATTAACGAGGTACCGCAATATCGCATAGGTACCTCTACCTTCATTCTGAAGGCAATTATCTATCTTGCCCTTCGATCATTTACTGCTGGATACCTAAGTAAACACACAAATCCGTGCTAACAATAAATAGCTAAAACCCTAAAGTGGACGTGAGTTTCATTCGATTTCACGGGATTAACAGGATTCTATATAATCTCTAATTCACAGGACCAAGAGACTGAAAACCACAGTTGTCTACACTATATAATCTAGATATTTACCTTGCCTGCTTTCATTACATTGAGCATTCACCCTGATGGTGTGTTGTGATGTTGCGTAGATTCTCCTTCCATGTATAAGTGCGATATAAACGAGTTTATTTGTGTGTGTAAAGTGCCAGCGAGCTTTTTGGTGCGGTAAGGGGAAGCGTAGGTTGCTGAAAACTGGCAAGTTAGTTATCTAGATTACACATATAGTGTAGACATCTGTGCTGAAAACAGACAAAAAAAGACCTGATACGCATGCTCAGAAAACCTATGTCCATTTTAGGGCTTTAGAACAATGACGCATTTCGTTAACATTGGTGAGATAGAGCTAGTGGGTATCTGGTTCTAAATGATCGAAGATCCTGCTGTAGTTTCAAGGCCAAACTATCAATACGCATTAATAGTTTCTAAAATTGACTGGTATCTCCTTCAATATTGAAGTTAGGCGAACAGTGTACAGAGTTTTTGTTGTTCCGCGTGAAAAGTAGAGTGGGATTAGGGTCTCAAAAATTTATGCTTCTGTAATCTTTTTGTTTTGTTAATTTTATCAAACTCGAAAGTACGACCGTACAGTTTCCTTCGAGGCGAAGATATGCAAAAATTCGTACATAACATTTTTTTCATAGTGGTACCCGATTATATTCTTATTTGACGTTTCCACATGATTTCGTCAGACATGTTGTACAGTAACTCTGAACTCTATACTTACCTAGGTACCTATAATGTATAGTGATTATTATTTTCTTTCAGATCATCGAATGTAGGTATTCGTACCCCGTCTTACGGATGCTAAAGTATAATCGAGCAGAACTTTCATAAAACCGAAAGTAAAAATGTCCATAAATTCGATACACCCGGGTCCTACGAGCGGTATCTGCGTTACGTCGATCATCAAAGATAAAATTCGCGAATACATGATGAACGACACCGACCCCATAGTGGTGACCAAGTCGTCTTCTATCGATATTTGCGCGTCCGAAGCGGACGCAGACGACGAACCGCAGCGGAATGACAACGTGCTGCTGCTGGACGAACGCAGTGGACGCAGGATGCGCAATAAACAGGATCCCGTGTCGACGACAGGACTCGGTCTGCCGAGTACGTTGGACGTGTCGATGCACAATTCTGGCGAACCGTGCCCTCACCGGCAGGATCTTGTCGCCGCCTCCGTTCGGCGAATAGGAAATTCGTTGGACGCACTGCTGCACGAAAGTAAACGAGCGTCTCAGGTGAGAGCCATCCGCAAGTCGTCATCGCTGGCTGGCCACCATCGTCATCAGCGAAACGCGGACGGACTGTTCATTTCTAGCGACCAAATTCGGTATCGAAAAGGTGCGGTCACACTGCACGACATCTGCGAAGAGTACATTCAATTTATTACAGTGAACTCGTCGGCGGACGAGCAAACGGTGACGACGACGTCGGAAAACGAATCGAACGATCCTCAGAATGCGACCCCCGAATTGGAAATAATTCCTGTAAATGTCGGTACCATCACCGCCTCCTCTTCATCTGCCGGTGAAAAACATATCGCCCAGATCAGCGTCATCACCATTAATGAAAATCTGGCCCGAAATTCTGCCTCAGTCATCCGAAAAAGGTACCGTATAATATATTATGATATCAAATATTGTATATCTATTTAGTATTGATAAATATTTGGTTGTCATTTTCCATTATTTTGATTTGGTTACTAAATTCTGGAGAAAATAATGCTCGTTCAGCGTATCGCATTTGTTTTCGATTAGGTAGTATTGTAATTATTGTAAGGACGACATTCTTAATTAATACGATGTGAAACTTTTAACCCCAAAAATTAATGAAAAGTTTTATTTTCAAATTAATTTTTTTTTTTACATTCCCTAAAAAGATCAGTGCCTATTCAGTAGCGATTCTATATTCTTTTGGGGAGAGATGGGCCAATCGCCAAACTGGATCACGATAGAACATGAAAAAAAAAAAGTCTTGAAGGTGGCCCTTTACTTCTAAGTTATTTTTTTGCTAATAGTTACTGTTAGAGTCGTTGGTTTTATTGAAACAAGAATAATAATAAAATGTGGAGAAGCTTTTAAGTGATTCCAAATGTAACCTATTTTTCGTTACATAATTTCCTTCGAAGCACTCTTCAATCAATTCTCAATCAAATGATGATTAGACGATTTGAGAATTTTTTTTAACCCTAATTTTTCATTTCTAATTTTTGATTCCTCTTCCCTTTACAACAACAAAAATAAATCCAGAGTTAAAACAGGATCATTTACTGCAGATAGAGTCGATTTATAAATTCCAAAGGGAGTTGTTCCTACGACATAGGTAACTGGAAATTGATTTCACAAATACCTATTAATGATTTTTCTGGAAATTAAATCTTATGTATAAATTGATTTTTAAAAGTATCAATATTTTGTTGTTTGGTTAATATAGCTGTAGGTATTCTTTGAAGAAACTTCTTTTTATAAATTAATTTAAAATAAAATAATGAGCAAATTTTTCTTCCTATTTCCAAATGAAGATAGAATGGTATATTGTTTAACTAAGTAGGGCTTATAACCAAAACGTTTTTGGAGTTATTGGTTATTAGGAAGCAATAAAAATCTATATTGGTTACTGGTTACATAGTTGTTGTTTAAAAATATAATTATTTGGTTACCGGTTATTGTTCTGGTTAACCAAAACAACTTTTCTGGTTATTGGTTATGGTTACTGGTTATTGGTTGAGACAAAATTCATGGTGAAATTGACAAAAAAATTTTCTCCGGGTCAAATTATCAATAATTGATAATTTTCGAGGAAATAATTGATAATTTTTGAAAAAAATAATCCGTAATATTGATATTTTCTAAAAAACAATAAAAACCGATTCTTTCTAGTTATCATTCTGATTAATGTTTCAGCATTTTAAGGGAACTGGTTATTAGTTAAGTGAAATTTTTTTGTTTTGGTTATCAGTTTTCAAACCAATGTTGTCAATTTGTTTAGGTTTTTAATAGTTATTGTTCTGTTTATGGTTGTGGTTACAAACCCTACTAACTAAGTAAGCAATTCCACGAGTGTGAAGTTTTCACAAGCCATTGGTGAGTGTTGAAAATTTCTCACTTCACACGAGTAGTAAATTTCCTTTCCACATATTTTAGACCTTACACTTTTTGTGACAAGTTATGGGAATTTGAGGGGAGAACCGTGAAAAAACCCATGAAGACAGTGAAAGAAAGAAAGATAGATGAATAATAATTTTTGATTTTAGGAAAATACATCGTACAAATAATGTTTTCACGTTAGAAAACAGTCAACTACGCGCCATCAATGTCCAACAAACAAGAGGGATGGAAAACAAACCATTTAAAATGAACATATGTGGAAAAAAAATTTTCCCTACAATCGAATAATTAGGTACTAATAACTCCTTTTTTTGTTTACCCCTACCTACTTGGCCACCTACTACTTAACTCTAAAATTAAAATACTATATGCGACAGGATTGGACAGTATACGTTACCTTGGGCAATCACATCACTTGGCTTCACCTCGCTCCGTAAACTTCGCCCTCAGTAATCACGTACTTTCCGCTCCTGTCGCATAATTTGCTAACCTAATAAATGTAGGAAAGAAAAGAAACCTTTTCCCTTCCCCCTCCTCAAGAGAAAACTATTATTGTCACTGAATTTCAAGAATTTTTAGTAATTTGAATAAGAAAAAAAAAAATTTAGCAAAATAAATACAGAAAAATTGATTGCATTATTTATCCAGCTCTCACAGTAGGTATGCTACATTAGCTAAGCTGAGGGCTGGCTCTCTACTCACGGGTCACGTGTTTGAATCCCGATTCAGGTAGAGAATTTTTCAGAAAAAAAAAAAATGAATGATTTTTCCCGTTAGAAGGCGTGTGAGTGGTTGATATCAGAAAAAAATCATTCTATGAAGAGGTGTGGAAAGTGAAGTAGAATTTATTGGAGAGGTGTGTGGAAAAATGGGTTGTCGCGCACTTCAGTGGATATGGAATAGGCCACTCTACAAATGCTAAACATTTTTGTTGCCCAAGGAATATTAAGAAGAAAAATGCTTTCACTTGGAGGTATTTTTTGAATGAATAAAAAAAATTTTATCTAAATAAATATAGTGATACACTGTTTCATTAATGTGTAAAAATTTAGGATTGGTAAATCGATTTCAATTTTATATTAATACAAGGATCTTGTGAATCAAGATTTGAAACTAGGGCATAAGGTGGTATTTTAAGAATAATTATACCTTCATCCAATGGAAAATTATTTATCAACCTTCGGTAGTTTAGGTACCTACCTAAATGAAGAAAAAAGGAGAACAATTCTAGTTTTCAATTAAGTATCAAAATAAATACCCCGTTTTTTGAATTCTATTCATTAGCCAAAAATAATGACCGTACGTTCTTTCGTATTTTACACTTTTTAGGCGTTTTTATTGTCGTCTAGTGCAAGTTAAAGAAAACAAATCTAAAACGATAATTTAGGTACTTTTTACAAGTTACTTTTTATCATTCAGTGATTTTTAACTCTACAGAGAACCTAGATTTGTAGATAAGTGGTTCTCAAACTTTTTTTAGTCCTACCAAAGTACCAGATGTGATAGGAGTTTGGTGCTTTCTAGTTTAGTAGTTTATGAAAATAATCTAATACAGGTGCTAGCTGAAAAAATTGTTTTTCCAGGATTCATAGAAAACTGCTTAATGGATAGGGCTGAAATTTTCACGAAATGTAGTTCTTATGACCAAGTCTGATAGAAATTTGCTGACTATTGATTCAGTAGTTAGTTCCCGAGAAAAATGTAAAATAAATAAAAAATTTCTGGAGAAAAGCAAGTCGCCTGTGTTGCTTGAAGTATCTTTTTGGTATTTACGGCGCATGTGAGCGTCTTTTCTGCATAGCATTTAGCAGAAATAGTGAGATGTAAAAAAGGTTGTGAAAAGTGATCTGAAAAAATGTATAATTAACGTAAAATTAGATGTAAAATGAGATGTGCAAACCAGGTATTCTAGCGGAGTGATGCTGCATTATTTATTATTTAATTTTTGATAGTGCCTAACGCACACCTTGAAGCACGCATGCACCTCCAAGTTTAGGAACCACTATTCTAGATAATATATTCACCTTAAAATTAATTTCGTTTCTTTCTGTACGAAGTGATTCTTTTATTGTGTTGCGGACATGTTGAATAAACTTGATAAGAATTGTCATTTGAATTTACGGAATATTTTAAAGGGATTACGGACGTTTATGAACAAAATTAATTTAATGTCTGCTAAGAGAAGCAACAAAATAAGTAAAATAAACAGACAGAACCAGCAAATTCTACAATGAACTTTTACATTGATTATAGTAATGCAGTAGTGAGTACCTATTTTTTGTAACGATTATTTCAATTAATTACTTATTATAGTCTGGACCAAATAAGTTGAGCTCTGAAGGAGATAGGCAATATGATATACAAATGTTTAATGGTCAATGATGACAACGTAAAAATGTTGAATAGCCAATGAGAAACAACGTTGCTTTAATACGCCGTGAACGTCGGAGCTTAATTCATTTGGTCCGGACTATAATCATTTTCATTGTTAACTAAATACGCAATAGTTTTGAAAATTTGTCCAAAAATTAAATTTAAAAAAAAAGCATACTTGATGATTATCTTAATATAGATACAGGGTTCTAAACCAAAATCGTTAGAAATATTTTTGCAAAGTTTTTCTATTATTTTTTCCCATTTGATTATACTTACATTACTATTCTAGGAAAACCTGGCAATAAAATTCACTGAGGTATTTTGGAATAGATTTCTTAATGTTTAAATTATTCTGAAATTTGACTGAAAATTTGCTCGTTATGTCTCGGTTGATTATAAAATCTTAAAACATTAATTGTACAAAATTTTAAGTAGGTAGGTATACAGTATATTAATCGTAATTTTCTTGTGGCTTTCAGAAAAATTAAAAATGCTAACACAATTAATTTTACCGACATTGAAAGAATAATATTCGAATCTCGCTTCTTTATTTCAAAATTAATTTAATTTTCTATTTCGCGAAAAATTTTAGCTTCCTCAAACGACTATCGGGGTACGAAAAGGGGAACAGGAAAAAAAATTTAGATAAAAAATTACCTCATTAATTAATCAGACTGAACGAAACTCACATTTTTCTTATTTGAAACAAAGTATAGTTGAGTCACTTGATTGAGCTTGATGTTACAGAATTGAGAAGTAGGATACGAAAAAATTGACGTCAATTTAAGTGAAAAAAATAGTTTAGAATTTCAAGATGAGAAAAAATTCAATAAACATCGGAAATATTCTTATCAGTAGCTTACCCTATGAGAAATTGACAACCTTACTCGGTCATCGTGTTGTTACGAATTCTAGTTGATATAATTATCTTTGTACGCCAGATGTTGAAATAAAATAATGTGCGCCTCGTCATTAAATAAATTGGAACCAGATTTGCTTCCTCTTTAATGCAAAGATAAGTGATAGAAAAATGCTTCAAATATTTGTTGAATTTTATTCGGCTCCGTGTGAGCAGTGATTAGCTTACGAAAAATGTTAAGAATATGCTCTCAAAACACTGAATAGGCGATGGGGCAAAAAAAAAAAAGATTCATTTCCTCAGAACCAACAAAAACAAATTAATAATAGCCTACGAATTTAAAATTTACGAACTAAAAAGTGTTTTTGAGAACTTGTTGAGAATACTTTCCAAATTTTTATATTTCTTTAGAGTGCTGCTTGTACAGTGCGTACGCAATGAGCTCATCACTGCCCAAGAGATAAAATTTTGTACATGAATTTAATTTACAAAATAGGTAATTTGAAAGCTTCAACATCTTTTATTTATATTGAAATTTGAGGATGCAATTTCATTGACGGCGAGAGATTGTTTTTTAATTTTTTTTCTTCCATCGGGATAAAATTTGTTTTCTTTAAGAACATGCCAGAAAAATTTTAGGAAAATAATTATGTCTTGAAAATGAAGAATTCGAAGAGGCAAAACCATATTACCACGTGCGGTAAAAAAAAATTAACGACGTTATGAGAGTCTTATTAAATTTAATTATTTTTCAGTAAAATAATCAAATTGAAATTATTTCCGAAAAGAGATACTTGAGTAAAAAAGAAAAGCAAGAAATTAAGTTTTTTTTTGGGCAGGATGGTTTAAAATTAATTAATTTCTCCGTGGGGATTATATAGTTTAACCAAATTTTCAAAAATACATTACTCGTTCAATGGTACTATACAATTTCAGAGAATTGTTAAATAGCTAAAAAATAATGAAATTAGTTTCTCTAAAAAATAAGAACACAAAAGAGCCTAAAATGATTTTACATTTTTTTCCGTGTTTTACCTAATTTCGAGAATTTAAAATGAAGTATTGTAGATACATGTAGATCATATATTAATTTATGATCAGTCTTTGCAGGAAATGAAACTTTGTGAATCCATGTTTTTCACGTCCTTTTTCTTACACACCTCATAAGTCATAGAAATAACGTAAAACATCATGAAGTCATAAGTCTGAATTTTGAAATTTTCCCTTAAATTAACTTACTTAAATTTCTTCTTTTCATTCTTGTTCAAATTTTAATTCCGTTCCATCTTGAGGAGAAGAGAACCTAACTCGAAAAAATAATATTATTTTATTTCTGTTCTTTTAAATGGTAGTGTAGGTTGCGGGACGTGTGATGCGGTGTACGAAAGTAACGAAAGTACGAAAGTTGATAGAAGTAAGATAAAACAAAAGATGTTCTTCTCCAAATAACACAGATTTAATTTACGTGTTTTTATGTTGACGAAATAATAAATTCGATTTCGACTCCTCACATCGCTTTCGCAGCTCCTATTCTATGTCACAAATTTATCTGTGGAAAAAGGTTTGTGACTTTTTCAATTGTGAAGGACGGAGTGAAAAGCGACAAGGAGTAAACACGCATATATCAGTAAACACTTCTTGTGGTAACGCATTGAGTTTAATGTGCGGGTCGCATGATATTTTGAATTTTGTTCTTTAAATCAGCAAATCATATTCTTTTTGTTTCTCCATGTAGTTTGAGGATTAATTTTTTCTTGTGTATTGGTTTGTTATAATGATGTGACCGTGTTATTGTGTGATAAGTCGTCGTATTTTTGAATCTGATGTCTCCGTAATCAGATGTTCAGGTTTATTAGTTTTCTAATGAATTGTGTAGAATTATTCATGGAGTTTTTGTGTAGTTCATACGTACGTTTTTCATTGAATTGATTTCATATCGTTATCCTTATGAATTTGTGTCGTTCGGGAAAATTTTGTTTTGTTATTTGATTTCATACTCGCTGAGCTGTTTGGACGAAACATATAGCTATGGTAGTTAGGTGAGTATCATATTGCTTGCTTGAATGAAAGTTTGCGAATGGTTTTTATGAAAGCCGTCAGTCGAGTACTGTACTGCAGAAGTGCAGGGATGTTGGTGACTGGTGACACAGTGATCTATTTCTAAGATATGGAAATTAGAATTTATCATCTCATTGTATTGTTCATGCTCAATTAGATGAAAACCGTCATAGTTTCGTGCGATTTAGGTAAATGTTTTGGTAGATTTGTGTAAATTCTGTGTATGTACTCCTCATCGTAGATGTTTTTCATTTTCATGAGCCGTAATTTATGGACGAAGGGAATGAAAATTTTGGCGAAATTGCTTGCGCTTACTTTTCTTTAGCACTAATCAATCTCTGATATTATTCTAAATTTGTTAAAAGTATCTGTTAGACTGTATCTTCATTTTCGATTGCTCGTCCAATGACCGAAAACATTACTAATAATGTAACCGTTTACAGTTTGATGGGGGGTCATGTATTAGTTCATTTCCTTCTCTATTGTTTCATGTTTGTTTTGAATAAACTTCGGCGAAATCGTCGAAAATTGATTGCGAAAACGGAAAAGATACAGTTTGTGTATGGATTGTCCGAGATGCGTAAGGAAAAAAGGTGTTTCGACAGACCGAGTTCGTTGACTCGTTATTGTCAATCGAATGCATTCGTGGTAGAGGAGAGTATGTTTATGGGTAATGTTATAAAAATAACACGAGTTTTTGTCTGCCTGGTAGTGGTCCTTTTCTTATTTTCGTTTTCTTTCCTACCTTTCTAGAACTCGGCTCGTCGTTTGAAAATTTACAACTGAATAAATTCTAATTTTCTAAATGTTGTATTTTGTAGCTACTAACCTTTCGGTTGACTGCTGTTGGATGTTGTAACTTCGAAAATGATGTAATTTGTTGCAATGAAAAATCGAGAAAATTGCTGTGAAACAAATCTACGATCAACTGAGTACTTTTTCTCTTAGTGTGTCGGCGTGGAGGTGAGGGGTACTGGTAGCCATGGTGTTGCTTTGCTAGTCAGTTATCGCATGAAGTGGAGTAATTTCCCGAAATGATTTTTGAGCTTTGAGCCTTGTAAATGAATTGTTCGAATGAGAATGGCCTTGAGCCGATTACCAATTATTCAGTTAATACTTATTGCTGCGGCTGTGCTGTCATTGCGCACTTATTTTTCTCCGTTTCCTTTTGATGGAAATATTTTTCACTCGTTTCACCATCTACGATTCCTCTTTCAACTGCTGGCGTATGAGCCACATGCAGGGATGTTTGAGCCTGCAAAGACGTTTGTTGAAATTGTTCGGATGGCTTTGAAGCGAACCATAATTTTGTAGGCCAGACATAATGTTATTATTTGATGTGATACGGTATCACTATGTTACAGCTTTTTTATTATTGCACGTTTTTCCTTGACTATACATCACTATGTGGAACTGAGGACAACTCCAACTGCGTCCAAACATATTTCATACTTCATTCATACATTCGGATCTACTGACCAATCAACAGCTAGAAATAACCTTTTCAATATAAATGAGCACAGCACTCTTATACATAAAACAACGAAATCATTAAGACAGTACCATGAGTCCCGCATCTTCAGCACTTCATTTGATAAAATACTAACGTATGAAAGTAGTTTTTCAAGATATTTGAACGCTAAGCTAGCATTGGCCAGGCAGCGGTAAGTTTTCTGTATTCTGTTATCAGTTATCAATTTGAGGCAGTCCATATGTAATAATTTATGGTCAGAGACGTTTTTGATACATTGGATTGGGATTTTGAAAGCCACCAGTTTCCGTTAAGTCATTCTTACTTCATTATTTAAAAATTGAATTTCTCGACAGATGCTTTTTATTTGGATGAAAGTACGGAAATTTCAGCATTCTTTGAGAACTCATCATTTTATTAGGAAAAGCTTAAAATTAGTTCTCCAAAGATTCTGATCTATTTTTGAAGGTAGAACTCGTTAAAAGATCAAGTTTCTAAATAGTTGCAGCCTTTCTGACAGGACTCTGGGTGTCGATGTGTAAGTTCTGACGAAAATGTTTTCCTCTGTTGATGTGATCGTATTTGAATCACAATCATTATACTTGTAGATTTTTCGAGTGAATATAAAAGAATATATTTTCCTACTGAAAATTACTCGAATTTCTCATTTTTTACATACGTGCCACCAGAAGTCCTTTTTTTTCGTCTGATTAACATTTTTAGATTACTCCATCGGTTTGATCTGTATTTTTTAATTATGCTGAATGACAGAATAAGGTTAAGGAAATGTTGGTTTAGAAATGTTCCTGCAAAATCGTATGATCGAAGTTTTCGAAATCCATCAGAATTAGTTAATATTAGTTTGTTTTTTTTTTTTGGCAAACTTCTTCCAGCGTTATCTTGTTTTTATCGAGTGAAGTGAGTAATATGTTGGCTTTGAATGTCTTCACGTAGACGAAATTTTGGATATAATTATTTACGTCTCAAACTTTGCTTTTGTAATTTTCACGCAGTTATTCGATCATTTGTGCGACAAAACATATTTCAAGATGAAAACCAAAGCCTTAAAATTATGAATATTGAAGAATTTAACTTGTATATTATGATGTTTTCGGTATGTTTTATGACGAAAATCTCTTAAAACGAGTCAATTTGATGACCGAAACATGACAAAAATTATATTCTGGGCTCATGGTTGATTTATAAAATGTGGTATGGAGTGTGGAAATCAGTATTCCCAATCCTTGACGGAACTACTTTCACGTTCTCTGCTGAAAACATGAATTGATAGAAAATTGACTGCCTGAATGTTTCATTGAGTTGATGGCTAGGGTCCCGCCTTTCTATGTCTTACAACCAAAATGTTATGCTGTTGTAGCTTCGAAAATTAACTATCTAAATGCCTTATTTGGTCAATGATTATAGGGCTTTAAAATTGAAAAGTTTCCGATTTGAGACTGACCACTGCCCCATATTTCCGTCCCAAAATTTTGGTCTTTTCGATTCGGACCGTACCAATGGAGAAATTCTTGCCGACGGATCACTGACCTCTGTGTCCCGACCGTACCCCTTCTCCAGAACATCGACATCAAACGACGTCCTGACGAAAGGCAAAATGTTACGTTGCCAGAATCCAGAAAAAAAAAGCTTAGGTATTTACGCAATTCTGACGAAGCTGGCTCCGAATTTATTCGATGAAGTCGAGAGACGAAAGCAGAGCGCTATCGAAGTTTGTTCTATGCGTATTGTATCTAAATTAGAATTGCCAAATATAAAAATTATAGGAAGAAAGAAAGAGAAAAAAAAAGACGTAATTTCTGTTTTTTACCCGAGAATAACAGTCCTGGATTTACGTAAGTCTTGAAGGCCCAGGTCCCTGCGTGCCATATCTTTAGAGGTGCAGCGAGCGTGAGTCAGTTTTTTGTCATCGTTAAAAAATAAAGGAAAATAGAAAAACCTCAATTTTATGATAGTTTTTCATTACTCGTCTAAAAAGAAGCCAGTCAGTTTGAAAAAGTCGTTTGATACATCAGGTTATCTTGTTATATACTAATGGTATAGCCAGGATCGACCAGTAGGGTTACAAAATACTTTCCTTACACCCAAATTTTCTATTCTTATCTACCTCAATTTTTGTGCCAGAGTCAGGGGTGATGCTAAGGAAAACATGGATTGCTACGCTCGTCTTAAACTTATTGAAGCTTCGCCAAAAATAATTTAAAAATATGTATTGTTGAGAAATACAGTATAATAACTTTACTTAATTTCATTTGAAGACACGATGATAGTTCGTAACGGCGTGGGCCCCTAAGAAGTCTTATTCTTGCTCAGCTTCGAGAAAGGGTTTAAAAAAGTTCCAAATGATGGTTTTGGGGGATTTTAATTCGCCATTAATACACCAGGCTGTCCCACTGGTACCACCAAAAACAAGTAATCTTTTTTTTTGGCTGTTAGGGTTGCATTTTATTTTTTGGATTATTGCGACGAACCCAATAATTCGGCTCTGTAGTTGAATCGAAAAAAATAAAAATTGAAATTGTAGAAATAATAGGCCTTTGGTAAAAGGACTCAAATCAGAATTATTTAAAAATTTCATCATTCCCATCCGTCATTATGACTTAAATCCTGCGTATAAACGTCGTCCGTCATGCTAATGAAATTCCCGAAATTAAACACCTTTGAAGTTTGACTTTGAATATTAAGTAAGTTTCTGAAGAAAGAAATTAGAAGCGACGTTGAGTCGTTGAGAGGGTTACATTCTAAATTTCTCTTTTTTTTCATCACTGTATAGCATATAAATAATCCGAGAAAAGTGTAATTCACACTTCCGTACTTTTATTACTAATCCTCTGCTCAGCATATTCTATGTTCGTAGAACAATACCAGCTTTTCAAATTAATGCGAAGTCGAAAGTGCCGAACTATTGAGGAAGTTGAATCGTAAAAAAATCGAGCATCTTTGTAAATTTGAGGCACGAAGAATTGGAAAAAAATTGATTGTTTTTCAATGATATTGATTTCGATCAAAATTGAAATTTGTGCTATCCGATTGAAATATTAATTTTTGTGACTAAAATGGCAGTTTTCATTCATTTTAACATCTACAGGTCGTATAGTTATTGGTATCTGAAAGTTATATAAAGTAGATTGAAGGGTACATTTTTTTGGGGCTACGGAAAAATTTGAAAATTATTGCTTAAATTGTTTTACCTAGTGAGTATTCATTTATTTTAATCGAATTAGAATTAATTCTAATATTTTGAAGAGGGTCCTAGGTTAGGTTCGAATTCTTGCTGAATTTATTGAAGAAGAATTTTTCAAGACCCATATTTTAGTGTCTAGAAATGTACAGATACTGTCAGTATACCTACGCGTGTATGTTTGTTCCCTTATAAGATGTTTCGCTTAAGATAGTGTATGGGTTAAATGATATCGTAGCCTAATTGAACTTGAAAATGCTGTGTCTTGGGAAACACGGCGCGTGTGGCAACATATTAACCTACATTTCCTGTAAATGTCAGATTTTGCGCACTCGTCAGGAAGGTCATTCGTTTGTTGGACCTTTTTAACGCCGTTCGTTGTACAAAATTATTCTTTAGTTTTTCGTGTTTTGGAAAATTCTAACTATCAGTCCCAAGTTCTGATAGTACTGTAATCCATCCAACGAGAGTTGATCCCAGAAATGATACGCAACCCACAACTACTGTACAGTTTTACATGCATTATTTACTAATTATTGCCAGTTGGAATATATTGAAATACCAGTTATAAAGCAATGACGCGTGTCCTCACAACTGGAAGCTTTATTTCACTGGGTGGCTAAAACACATGAAAAACATTGTGAATATTCAAATTTTTGCTCATAATTATTTTAAAACAAGTAATAGCTCCTTATTCGACATAAATGAAATTTTAGAGGAGACCTCAACCAATAAAAAAAGCCAAAGATCAAGAAATTTGAGCCCTTAGAAGACTAGAGAATTGAAAAATAACATGAAATTGTTCCCTGCATGGTGTTTTTGAGCGGTATCAGGGTTAATTACACTGATAACATCAAATTAAATCATTTTCTCAGCTTCTAAGGCTTCAGATTTCTTGTTTCTTGGATTATTTTATTTCTTGAAGCTTCCTCTATAGTTTTATTCATTTTGAACAAATAGGGATCTCTTGTCTTCAGTCAGTTAGGATCAAAAATTCTTATATTTCCATGCTTTTTATAAATATTTAGTTTTTCGATTATTTAGTATTGGATACTCAGGTGAACCCAAAAATCTGTGCTAACATCTCAGTGGACATTAGTTGACTGCGCATGTGCAGTAGGTCTTTTTGGATCTGTTTTGATTTTGTTGTTATTGTGAATCTGTGACTGCTTCAAAAACAGACAAAAAAGATCTACTGCACGTGCAGTAAACCAATGTCCATTGTACAGTTCAGAATTTATAAGTTCCATTAATATTGATGAGATAGGGCTGCTTAAGGCTGCATGGTATCCAGTGGTGATGCCAAATATCAATATTTTTTCTTATCGATATAGTATCGATATTTCTGTGAGAATATCGATATATCGATATTTTTTACGATGTGCCATTCATACATTTATTTAGCGATAAATTTGAAAAAAGAGGAAGAGTAAGTAGGATTTAGAAACAAGACATTGAATATTATCGTTATTTATTCATGATTCAAAAATTATTTATATGCAAAATACATATATAATGTACATACATGGGGTTATACTAGAAATATTCTAAAATTGTAAAAATCTCTCCATTATTTTTTTTTTTTTTTTTAATGTTTGTATGATGTTTGGTGACTTAAAGATAAAGAGACGATGAGCAAACCAAAATTGATTCAGTAATTTTAAATTTATTTTTTAAATTAATTAATATCACAACTTACAGTGACAATTAACATCTGACGATTGACAAAATACAGTACAGTTTTCATTTCATAAAAACTTAAATTCCCATTTCCAATTTTATAATTCGCAATTTCAAACGGATATTGATATTGAAGGGAAAGTATCGATACTTGAAATATCAACAAATATCGATACTTATCGATATTTTTGGCATCACTAGTATCCAGTACTAAATGTAAATTATCAAAGATTTAGCCAACTAGTGAGATTACCAATTAGTATTGTGATGTAAATGACATTGCCTTATACAATTTAATGTGAAAATGTGAATGTTTGGTAATTTTGTTTTAAAGTGCTGAGATTATCTTATGTTAGACAGACTATAGTCCATATTATAAATTGAAGTTGCTTTGTTTTTGTCACAGCATTACACTCTTTCTATTTGGGGGATTTTTGCAAAATTTTGGCCTGATGTAAAGGCTTATTCTCAAATTGTTTCTATGAAGTATCATTTTCAAAGCTCAGTTCTGAGAGTTGTTATTAAATCTGGAAGTTTGAGTTCTAAAACTGTTCTTTTTAGAGTTAGTTCTCAGTTATATGTGATAGTTTTTATGTCAGTGTCAGTTCTGAGGAGTGAACAGAATTTTAGTTAAGTGTAGAAATTTTCATCAAGAGTTTTAGTTCTGGACCAGTTTTGTTTTAAAGTTAGTTCTTAGTTCTACTTTGTAGTTTAAGCATCAATTCTGGAAAGTAAAAATTTAAAACTTTAAAGTTCATGTGCTGCACATTCCCATATTGGTTTAGGAAGGAAAAAAAATGAATGACTTGTGTACCTACTTGAAATTGTTGATTATTTTTATATAATCATATAATTCCATATATTATTATGCAATTTTCTTCATTTTATCTTTTATAAGTTTAAGTACATAGATTTTTTTTAATCGCACCTTTCCACCTTTCATGCTTAACAAATTTCAAACAGATTTTCAAATAATTTTGGCCCCACATAGGTTCCTAATCCTACATGGTTTCTGAGAAGTTTCATTTCATAAACTCTATTCTGAGGCTGTAATTAGCTTAAAATTTTTCTGTAGAAGTTGTACATCTTGATTTGTTCTGTTGAAATTGAGCTCTCAATTCTTCCAATGGGGTGTGTTGTCTCTTCTGAAAAGTCAAAATTTAAAAAACACGGAGATATAACCATATTAAATATTTTTTGTAAAAGTTAGAGTTTTGGACCTGTTATGCTGAGTGATAGTACCTTACACTGAGGCTCTTTGGAAAAACCTACAGTTACTTTCACATGTCAAAGAACTCTGTGAATTCTTCCTTATTTTAGAATATAAACAAACAAACTCAGAATGGTGGCTTAAACCTTATTACCCCCTGGTGCATATGTGGTAGTAAAAACAAGCCTCTGTGATCAGACTCAAACTATTTAAGAAAATGTGTCTAAGATGCAAGTGTGGGCCCTCAACTCTTATGAGGTTAAGGGGCTTGGACCTCTCAACAACAGTCGCTGCCACAAAGCTGGCAAATATTTGTCTCTATGATGTAAAACAAATACACATAGATTATATTTGATCATAATTACTTGCACATACATGCAAGTAATATATGAGTACCGAATTGTGACCAATCTTAACAATACAATGATGTCACAATTCTGTACATAAACCAGCCTATCATTTCTTATCACTACAAGAAATGACACACCAGGCCGCTCTCACAAACATACATAATTACTACATATGTGAGTTGGTGTGCATGTAAATAAGCCTGGATATAAATTGTCCGAACTGGCTCTAAAATTGCCAGGGTTTGCAAGGTTTTGGCTTACCCGTATGTTTACAAATGAAGTGGTTGAACACGCAAAATCTGTAGATTACCTTCTGGTGAGAATATCTTTTCACAACACGGTATTCTACAGCAAGTAATAAGACTTACCCCTTTTTTAACATTTAACATTTTTTTTTAAATATAATATACAATTTGGCTAATCCCCTCATAAAGATACAATTTAAAAAAAATTACAAAAAACAATTTTTATTCACATACAGATTCGAACGTTGGTTGCTAGGGTTAAAATCTGTGCTATACAGCAAGGAGCCACTGAGAAGCTTGCAAATTTATCAATTTAAACATTAGTACATGAAAAACACCCATGATAACCTATGATAACGCAAGTAAAAATATCTGCTTTGACTGAACCTATCTTCTGTTGTAAAGAGCCTTACTTACACCTGCCCAGAGGGTGAGTAATGCAGCTTATTTTTCAAAAAATGTACTTTGTCCATTACCAACTTTCGTAAATTGAACGACGTTGTTATAATAAGGATGTAGGGTGTTATTTTGCATCTTATAAATACAGTATTCCACCAACTATATATGATGATTTGAAATAAAAAAATATTGCCCGTTTTGATTCTTTGTCAGGATTACATCAATTCATCAACCTTCAGATTTGTTCTGTGGTATATAGGAGGAAGAAACCAGTGGTTTCTTATCTCTTGGGTAGCGTTGTGGGAGTCAGAATTCTTCTTGGTTTTGTCTTACATTTTTATTCTTTTGGCCCCGCAGGCACTTAGAGATTTAACATTCAAAGATGAGCGTTCTTTTGTATTTTATTCGATTTTCGTTACAATTTTAATAAATAAAATTGGAATAAGAAAATGGGTCTGTGGTTTCTGTCATTTAATTAACAATTACTCATTCGTTAGCCATTTCTGAGGTTGAGTTACGAGTTCTTTTTTTACTTCGAAGGGAAGAAGGTCGCCACCAATCTCGAATTCGCAACCCTTCCATTGTTCAATCAGACACCTTACCGCTACGCCAGGATGACCACGTGTTTGTACGAGAAAACCTGTTGTTTAATTTTTCAGTTTACTTGTAAATTCAATTTGATATTTGTCGGACCAAAGTAAACAGTAAATAATTACTGTGGCTGTATTCAGTTTCTATTGTAAAGATTGATGTACTCGAAAAAGTAGTATTACGATGAACGTTCGCAGTTGGCAAAAGAAGTAGTGAAAACTTAATGTACTCTGAAAAAGTTGAAATGCCGTAAGTTCACTTTGTCTCCGGTGAATAACTGAATCAAATTTCTCGAAACGTGAAAAGAACTGGTCGAATTCCACTTGTGGAAACGCAGATGTGAAGAATATGTTCAACTTAGCCTTGGCTGAGAGGATATCTACGGGATGGACAGTAGGGTGAAAGAGAAATGTGAACTTTGCGCAGGTAGTGGGGAGTTATCCAATTGAAAGCATAGTTCATCAATATTTGAATACTGATGCTATCAAATTTGTAGATAATGTAAAACCTAAAACGTCAAGAATGACTTTGAATTTTCTTTCCTCTCATTCCAGATTTCCTTGTATGTTTTAGCTCCGGTTTGTGTTAATTTCTTCACTTATTTTTTACGTAGTGTGTTTATCATTTTAATTTCTCAAATCTCGTAATTCATGAAATGTTACGGTCGAATGATACGTCGTCCAATCAAAGGTAAAACTAATAATTTAATTATATTTCAGATTATACAAATTAAAGTTTCAGTTTTGTGCTGATCGAGTTGTTCCTGCGATTTTATGTAAGAATTAATTTTTCAGATTTTTAACTTATTTTAATTTTTGCACAAATATTTTCAAAGTAATGCGAACATTCCAATGTCAATAAAAATAAATTATTGTGGAATTTCCCATCGAACATTTCATTTTTCTTTTAGGCCCCGCCAGGATATGTATTTTTCAAAATTTTATTCGTTTCATCCTGCAATCGTAAAACTTAATGCTGGTAAAATTTTTAGTTCTGTATTTATTCGAAGGAAAAAAAATTTAGTTTTAATTTCTGACGCTGCAAAATGGAGAATTTACTTGAAATTTGATGATTAAAATTCTTGTAAAAAACTTTCCTTCTTCATCTGCGAGTAATGTAGTTGGAAAATACATAGTTACATCATCTATTTTGGGTTGCAGAATTAAGTCACAAAATTCTTTAAAATACTATTTTTACCCTAGCCTGTTTGAAAATTGAAAGTTTGGGGTAAAAATCATGAAAGATATTCCGATATTCTATTTTTTGTTGGAAACAATTATTTTTTCTTGTGAACAATGAATATTTTAGAGCAATGATGAAAAATTGAAGAATCAATTCGCGGAATTTCATTATTAATCTTTAAGTTGTCACAAAATGGAAAGTGAAGGTAGATGAATTCATTTCACGTACTTAGTTGTCCTAATATAAGGACTAAATCTTCAGCATTTGAAATCTCATCTATATGATGAAACGGGCCTGGAAATTCACTAATTTTCAAAATTTGATGTGATCAAAAACCTCAATTTCCAGAATCATTAGAGGTGAACCAGGGTTTCCTTTTGAATATTATGTTTATCTCATTGGTATGTAATTATCTCATTGGTATGTAACACCAGGAATGGAACAAATGACGTATTACCCAACTCCATTAAAAAAATGTAAGAAAATCTGAAAATAACTTGAAAATCCATCTTTGCTTTTTCAGAATCCGTCCAGATTGGACAAAATCCATTTCTAAACTTTGTTCCATACCATTATAGACAGTAATCACAGTAAAATAGACATACAGATTGGATTTAGGATAAAGGTTTGTCTAGACCCGGAACTGCAGATCAAAGCTCCATATTGTAAGAAAAAAGAAGGAAAGCACTTTTGTTCCATATTAGTGTTTATAGTCTGAAGTCCAAAAACTGTAAAACTATTCAAGACTTCATTATCAGTATTATTCAAACTGGAAATTATAATGGATTTTTACAATAAATCACAAAATAAAACTTCATCCTTGCATACTGAATGGAGATGATACAGTTTTAGAGATACTTATTACATTTATTGAAATTTATTCTACATAATTAGACAAATTTATATAATTTGAGAATTGTCATCTTCTAAAAACTTTTCAATTTGGTGAAATGGATCTGGAAATAACGAACTCTTAAAATTCTAAGATTTTTGAAATAAGGGACCATAACAGGAGTTATTAAACTACTTTCAACGAAATTATCAGTCTCCAATCTTCATATCACATACTGTGTGAAACAATTATGAAAAAAACTATCACAATACTACTCAAATTAAAAACCAGAACCATAAAAAATGTAGTTTCTTCGTTTTGTCATCAGAATAAAATTATTCTCATAGGTGAGAAAGAAAAAAGAAACATCAATTTTGTTCCACATCATCATATATAGGACCTATTAAATGAAGAGAAATTGATAATATTTTTTGGATTCAGAAAATTTTGGCTGTAAATGCCCTGTTTGAAAAATCCATATTACCATAGGAGGAAACTCAATGAGGACTATGGATTTGTTCCAAACCAGTGAATAGTGTATTAAGTTTGGAAACCGTAAAACAATGTGAGACTTCATCGTAATTATTTATCAAACTGGAAATAATTGTGAAACATCTACATTCCTGAATACAGTTTCATAAACATGCATATATAGGTATGATTACAGAATTTTTCCAAGTACATGGTATCCAATTTATTTGTCACCGAATATTATAAAACAAGAAAACTACGAATGTATTGCAAAATAAAATCTAGAAAAACTATAGTCTATTATTAAAAATTAATGCTAAATTTCATAACTGAATTTTAGATGAAAATAGTAGTGTTGTGGAGCATCTTATTACATTCAAATAATTAGTTCCGCATAATTAGACGAATAAATATAGTGGGAAAATTAGGATCTTCTATAATTCTTTCAATTAGGAGAAATGTATCTGGAAATTACAAATTACAAATTACAAATTACAAAAAATGAAACTTCTCAAATCCAATTCTGTGGAAGTTCTTACTAAGTTTTTCATTCCAGACCCAGGAACATCTGTACCATACGTGTTTTACTGTGATTACTGTCTATGATAATATGGAACAAATTTTAGAAATGGATTTTGTCTAATATGGACAGATTATGTAAAAGCTAAAATGGATTTTCTAGTTATTTTCAGATTTTCTTACATTGTTTTAACAGAGTTGGGTAATGATTCATTTGTTTCATTTATGCTGTTACATACCCGTGAGATAAACATAATATTCGAAGGGAAACCCTGGAAAACCACTGATGATTCTAGAAATGGAGGTTTTTGATCACATCAAATTTTAAAAATTACAGTATTTCCGGGCCCATTTTATCAGATAGATGGGATTTTAAAGTCTGAAGATTTAGTCCTTATATTAGTTCAACTACGTATGTGAAATGAATTCATCTACTTTCACTTTCATTTTGTGGCTACTTTGAGGTTAATTTCAGTTGATAAATGTTTGAATATAATATGACGTCATTTAATACGCTGCCATTAGGTTTTGGTCAGATTGAAGAAAGTTCTGAAACCTCTGTGTCTAAAGTTAAACTGTTTAGTATCAAGTATTTAGTCAAATTTGACGTTGCGTGCAATTTAATGTTGATAGATGGTATGGGGAGTGGTTGAATTGGTGATTTTAATGAAATCAATCGACTATTGAACTAGATGAGAGAAAATTAGTGTCTATATCTACACTAGTATATAAAGTGGAAAATTTTAAAAAGGGTTTGTTAATGGTAATCTCAGGATCTACTGAACCGATGTTGATGAAGTTTTGTAAGTGTATTCTTCATGAACCTAAGAAGGGCCTAGGCTTGAAAAACTTATTTATGAAGCAAAATTGATGAATGCTGGATTAATAGCGCTACGTGTATATAAAGTGAACCAAAGAAAAACATGATGCAAACTTCGTGCTTCATTTAGTACCTTTTCTTGATTCTTGAATTTACATCATCGGACATATTTCTTGAGGAGCTGAATTTTATTTGATGCTCATTTTATCATTTAAGCCGTTTGTCAGTCTTCATAGAGCCCAAACAAGGGAGAATTATTTATTTTCATATTTTATTGCTTAATATGTCACCAGACATGTGTTTTGAGGCGCTGAATTTAAATTTTATGTTATTTTTATCATTAGACTAATTATTTTATTTGGCCCAAAAAATGGAAAATTTTTCATTTTTAGATTTTATTATGTAATATATTGTGGGTGACCATGTTCCTCCTTTACTCTAGGGGCTTGGCCCGAGTCAACAGAGAGTGGATTTGGTCCATTACTGAAATCCACTTCTTTATTAGTCTATGGACTCTAGAAACACTCAATTTGTAGTATATAGGCTAAACAGACAAACTACAAAATTTGTCTACACATACGTATGTATGACAATCAATATTAGCCTAAACGCATTTACCTTGAATCACGATACTCGCAGGTAATGTGCGTGTACAGCTAATCATATACATCGGCAGTTCCTATTGTTAGTTGCCAGTGAATCGAGTTTCAAGAGGTTGGCTGCCTAACCAAAGTGGTTGATAAGAATAAGCGAATAAATATTGAATGCCTGTGGGTTATGAGGCTGAGCCCACGTATATCATCGGACATGTTTTTTGGGCGCTGAATTTGAATTTGATGTTAATTTTATCATTATAGACTCATTCTTTCATTGGGCCCAAAGAAGGTAGAATTTTTTATTTTCTAATTTTATTGAGTAATATATTAGAGGATATGTTTTTTGAGGCGACGAATTTGAATTTTTTGTTAATTTTATCATTAGATTAATTTTTTGACCCTCATTGGACCCAAAAAGGGGAGAATTTTTTATTTTTAGATTTTATTGAGTATTATATCATTGGACATGTTCTTTGAGGTGCTGAATTGGAATTTGATGTTGGATTTTATTATTAGACTTATTCTTTGATCCAAAATTGGGCCCAAAAAGTAAAGAATTTTATATTTTCAGATTTTGTTGTGTAATATGTCAGTGAACACTTAGCTCAGAGTTAGGCTAAGAGGTCCTGAGAATCTATCAGCAAAGCTGACACAACCCCAGCTAGTTTATTATATAAGTTTGTTACTACGAGGCTGGTGAGATTGAATTTATATTCTGTTTGTTCAGTTCAAATTCTTGAATATTTTGGATTCAAGATTATGAAAAACCCAACAAATTTGGAATTTTGGTTTTTACTGCTCTTCGATTTTTAACTTTTTGTTGATTCAACAGGCTTAAATCATTAGTGGATGTCGCAACATGAGAACCTAATCTGTCAAAATTTTACAAAGTTATACTAAAATTCTGATTATAAGTTTCATTGAAATATTATTTTTAATAACTTAAGTGCCTAGGAAAAAGAAAATTTCTCGAAAATATTGTCAACAGTCCAAAATATCTTACTTTTTAGCTCTAAAATTTTACATCTATTAATTTTCATGGTATTGCAGTTTCTTTTCTTTTTCTAATATTTTTCTCTTTTCATCTTGGAAAATAAAAATTGATGAATTCAAAAATTTGATGAAAAGCGTTCATTTCTTTTGGTCCAACATCTAGCAAGTCTCCTTAACATCCAAAAAAGATGTTCATGGAATCTTCAGTTATTATTGTGCCAGTTGTTTTAATTTATCTGTATCTATTTTTTAATCTAGTTCTTTGTGATGAAAATTACCCTTATATTGTAGGGTTGGCGATTTCGAGATTCTACTAGGAGCTTTGATTAATTTGATGCCCTGTTATCTGAAAAAAATAAATGAAAATTTTATACTCACGTCGTAATCTAAATGTTGGGACCAATTTAAGGTTTTGTGTAAAAATTACGAATGACGCGAAAATTGGAAGGAAATGAAATGAAAATTGTATTTTGGTATGTGTATGTTTTAAATCATTTCAGTTAGTTGAAATTCGTGAGCATTTTTTAAAATGACGTATTCAAGATTTTAAAGGAGGTGGTGTGTAAGATGAAACATTAAAATTTGTATAAATTTTATTTCCAAAGTGTCTGCTCGAACTGCTGGAAATATAAAACGTCCCTCTCCCCTCGCAAGTTCATCCCTAATTATTATTATTGTTATCCGTTATTATAAACATAGGAAATGATACCATAACTAAAAATCTTAAAAGAGGTGGCACTGAAGTATTAAAAATGTGAAAAAAAGAGGATAAATAAAAACTTATGATCGAAAAATGATAAAATCGTTCGATTTTTCTTTATTTTTCGGTTATAATGGGTTTTTGACATTCAGAACAATATTCCTTTTTTGTCATTGTTGGCTACAGCACAGTTTTGACTTGACCGGCCATTTTTCTTCTCTTTTGTTCGTTTCTAACTAATGATCATTTATAAAAATCATGTTGAAAGTGTCGGACAGACCGAAATTTTCCATGAACAGGTCTGGAAACTCCATATGTATTCGAGCATTCCCAGAATTATATTTAAAAAGTAGCTCAGATGATGCGAATGAAAAATGTTTTTATTGTAAAATTGTATGTTTTTAGAAAATTTTGACATTTGACGAGGGGTTATTCAAACATTTTATGATAAAAAAAAGAGAAAAGGAAAAAAACTAATGAAGTGATACTTTGTTGGAAAACCCAGTTTGCAATTTTCGTTTATAATATTGAAAACAAAATTGAAATAAATAAAATAAAACCTGAATTAATGTAACGCAGAATAGAAGCTTGTAACCCCTTGCACCGTAAATATGAAAAATATACTTTTAGCACTACACGGTTGACTTTCTTTTCTTAAGCAATTTTTCTTTTTGTTTTTCATTTTTTCGGAAGCCACTGAACCAGTAGGTACCAATCTTCTATCAAACATTCACTCACATAATGACAATCTATCGTCAAAATTTCCACCAATCTCTTTCGTAATTTCATCAAAATCCAGGAAAATCCATGTTTCTAGGAATTTTTTATGTTTCAGTTTTCTCGGAAACTACTGAAACAGTAGGCACCAAACTAATATATATTTGGTACTCTGCATTAAATATGCGTCAGTGTGGGTACACTTTATGTTTGCTTCTCTTGCGCGTCAGTGTGGACGCACCTTTTCATTACAGTGATTATGCATTATTATTATTATTATTCGATCAGTATTTAGCTATTTGATGTCCTTTGCGATCTATTTTTGTGGAATAATTAATAATATTTTGGTTGCAAAGATACTACTAAAATTCCGCTTAGATCTTGTAATTCAAATGGCACTAATTTAATCTAATTCATGGTTTAGCAGTTAAATAAAAATAAGAATATTATATATTATAAATTATATATTTTCCACCAACGTATTTAATTTGAATCAATTTATGATCATGAATAAAATGCGTGCAATAGTTTCTAGTTTCTCGTCGTTCATCGTCTACATTTGATTAATTTGTACCTCTTATAAAATATTTTATTTTTTTATTCAAATAACTGATAACGAAATATAAAGTAAAAACTGTATCTCCCAACAAAATCGAATCTTTGTAAAACCTGCAGCAAGAAAAAGTCGCTGCAGATTTTTCTTCAGAACTACAAAAATCCACAGGTTTTTAATTTGTAGATATCGCCTGAATACGTTTCTGTAGCTATAGAAATATCGCCCGAATGGATTTCTTTAAGGAAAGCTAGAAAAACCTACAGAACATTACAGATTTTTATTTTCTCAAGTCGCCCGAACCGACAGAAGGTCGATTCACAAATAATGGGAAAAGTAATGAGAATGAGAACGTAAAAGTTAAAAATAACATATTTAAATGGAGGCGTTCGTATCAAGCCAAGATGAGAATGGGAAAGATGGTTCAAGTTCATCATTTCCAATCTTGTTCTCAGATTTTTCATACTGCGCATGAGCAGTTAACTTTTTTATCGCCTATGCTAGTTCTTGTCAAGTTATACTGTGAACATACAGCTAACGTTCTCAATTGTGAATTGGCCTTATTATCTTAGGGCTTCAGGTGTGGTTGGAGGAACTGATGTTGAACTTTGAAATTCTCCAGCTGCAAAAATTTCAGAGTCCGTCCAAAATTATAACACATTCAGTTCCTGATCTTAGCCCTGAACTAAAACCATACAGATACGAGTGTGGCAATACCCCATTTTGTATCATACAGCTCATAGATGAATTCATCGATATTTATGTTCAGTTTCAGAAATTTTGAATAGTTTTAGATTGATTTACCAATTTTATAAAGATTTTTCATTGTTTCTTTTGAAATCTACTTTCACCGTACAGATTGAACGGCCAAAGAAACAAGCCTCTTATCATACATAATTTTATGGGTAAAAACCATGCAATTGCAAGAGAACAATTGTTTGTAGAAAGCTGAAATTTTGGTGAAACATAACCATATGTTTACTAAAGATAGGTACTATGAAAATTTAACTGAAATTGTACTGTTGTTTCTTGAAATACGGCTGAAATTCTGAAAGGGTTATGTGAAATAAATAATGGATCCAAAAAGGCGTATTGTCGTACTTGTATCTTCAGGACTCTACCCTGGACCCCTCCTGTATTTGTAGTCCTTGGTGATAATTGGATGCGCTGCGCTATCTGGCATGTGGTTTTTGTATTTTGTTGGTTATGCTGAATAAAATTCCTGACTACGCTGGTTGAATCACGGTTGGAACTTGGAAGTTTTCCCTCTTTATAGCCTCTCATCCGGATCCCTGTAAGAAAAAAAAAAGTAAAAAAGTAAAAAAGTAAAAAAGAAAGAATTTGAACTATTGCACCAGGCAGGTCACGTACTTCGTGTTTGTTTTTAGCCAACCGGTCAACCCATTCTTTAACGTCCCTGTGTGTTTCTCCCTGTTGCAAAAGTTGTATCTGTTGGTGGGGGCTGATTAGGTGACTAGTGTAGCGCGTTATGACTGATTAGTGACTACTGCACCACGAGTTAATTCGAATACACGTGTTTAATACGTGTGTGAGTGGTTGTTTTTTTTTTTTTGTGCAGCCATAGTAGACACCGATGAAGACGACGCGTGCAGAAATCGTGGTGTTTAAACGAGCGTTGGAAAGAGGAGCAGTAGTAAATGGTGAACAAGAAACTGGAGAGAAGAATGAGAAGAGGAAAGCGACAAGAGAAATAAAAAAGAATAATGGAAACGAAACTTTCTAATTTAGTCACCACTGCGATTTTTACCGAAGGGAGTAGTTCCTCATTTTTTTTTGGAGGTTGCCGAGTTTAAAATGGCACCAACAGTGGTGGAACACATTTCGTTTTTGTGTTCAGTTGCCCGTTTTTTTCCTCTCTTTTTCCTTCATCCATAGCCCCGTTGTGTACTTTGTGTTTGTGTATGTGTGTGTTCTCGTTTATGTTTGCTTGTATGTGTGTATGCTCTGCAACCTTGACAGATTCCAATCCACGATGTTCGACGATTTCCGATTGGCTATTCAAAGTTTCTCGATTTTTTTTCTTTCTTTTTTATTTTTGCCTGCTTCGTCTTTCGCTGCCGTGCTGTTCTTGCTCCTTCTTTTTTCTCTCCTACCTCCTTTTTCCTCTGCTGTGCTCTCTGTGTTGTGTTTCGCTCTTGCGTTATCTATCTCTATCGCTCTTATTCTAACTTACGTATTTCTTTTTCTATGTTTGTCTTTGTTCCACGTCCTTACCACGTACTCTTCGGTACATAATAATATATAATATATGTATGTATATGTACGATGTATATGTTACCCTTACCCTTGTTATGTTGAATGTGGATGCATGTGTGTGTGTGTGTGTGTGTGTGTTTATATTATTTTCTAAATAAAGCGCGCCGTTTGGTTGGTGAGGAGAGAATTTTTTCGCCAAGGACGATTTTAGGTCAAACGAAAGGCATACGCGTTAGAACGCGATGGCCTGCACGGTTGCGTGCGTTCGTCAACCTGCCAGCGTTGACGTTGAGTTTTTTCTTCCTCTCCTGTTTCTTATTCCTCATTTTAGTCGTTCTTTCTCGTCTCGTCTCGTGTGTGTGTGTGTGTGTGTGAGTGTGTGTGCATTGTATTTTCTTCTGCATTCGTGAGCAGCGTCGTTAAAATTTTCTAAATAGATGACTTTCTGAGTTTTCGCCGTCGCCGAATGGAAGACACCAGTGTCTTGAAATTTCGAATGATCAGCTGGTCAGTTGGATAATGGCGGATTTTGTGGATTTGCGGTGAAACAGGTAGATTGGCTGCTGACCTCTTGTCTCAATCCCCTTGGTCCGGGCTCCTTTTATTCTCTTTAAGACCGTTTCCAGGTACGCGTTGGTCTGTTCAGGAAAGCAGATGGGAGCAGTTTACGGGTTTTAAATTTTTGGGTAGTGAGACAAGATTATTTTCCGAGTAAGAGAGGATGAGTAGAATTGGAAATACATCGGTTGGTAAGTAAAATAAAAAAACACCAAGCCTGTGGAGTTGTTTTCTATATTTGTCACAATCAATTCTTGATTATGGAGGAAAAAAAATACGAAGAAAATGAAAATACATATTAAAGTTCCTAAATTAGAAAAGTACAAATAAATTTGGAAGTATTTCAGATTCGATTTAGCCCAAAAATGAATTTAAATCAGCGATTAGGCAGGCATATGGCGAGGAATCTTCGTTTGTAGTGAATCAAGTTTGATTTCTTCAATATAAACATATCCGACCTATCCCCCTACTCTGAACACTTGGAACGCCCGAAAATTAGATTCAGGCGCTCGTGGGTATTCCTTGCTTTGTATATCACCCTTGATTCATCACTCCAAGAAATAACACAAGCGCCTAAATCTCACTCGGGACTCGTCTTACGATGTTGTGATTTGGCTTTTTTTTTTGTATTTCTCACATGAAGTCTATCCTGTATTTGCCAGCTAATAACATACATAAACACCGTCAAAAACATTGTAAAAATAAAACTCATTAATATAAATGAAAAAAAAAGAAAAAAAAGCTGCTATTAGGACTTGAATCGCTGACTCCCCATCAGACAGACGGATCACAGGAGGGCGCCACACTGAGTATAAAAATGCTTCAATTTAAATTATTATACAAACGAAAAAATTTGTAAAATCAACCAATCACAATGTCCTAAAGCCAGAGTCCCTAGTGAGTTTTAGAAGTTTCTGAAACAACCAAATTTTTTTCCACCCCTTCGAAACTATGGCTCCATTTGATAGAATTGCACCAACCAACCCACACTCTGAGACGTACAGCTAAAGAGACAGACATGTCCAGTGCTCTATATGCGCTGTGGTTTAAAAATATGCGAAAGATGGAAAAGATGTAACTCAGTTATACATTCTGTGCATCCAAAGCTGCGCATATTTTGTTGTGAAAACGGATATCTCCATACCAATACACACATACTATCAAGCTACAACATATGCGCAGTAACAAATATTGGGCTTAAAATGTTTTATAACATTCTATCTTTGACATGTTTCGGATTGGGCATTGGACATCTCTTTAGCTATATGTCTCCGCTCTCACCAACCTACACCAGGAGGGCAATTTCACAATTAATGGAAGAATATTATGTGACTGATCCTAGTTTCACTAGAATTTGTGGAATAGCCTTTCCAGTGTAGGTTGGTGTTAGTGAGTGTATTTTTATCAATCAGAGCCTATAATATAGAAAAAAATCATTTTAAGTTGCATGCTTTGACCATAAAGTATATGGACTGAGTTAACAGACAAAAAAATGTCTGTAACACTACAGGTATGGAGTAAAGAAAAAGATGTTACTGACGATGAGGCTCAAAAACAGTGAATTCATGAAAATGAGTAATTATAAATAGTTATCTTTAGGGTTCAGTTTACTGATAACATTGAATTAAGCTAATTTGATGCACGATTTCATTTTCTTTTTCAATGTTCTCAGCTTCTAGAGACTTAAACTTCTTATTTATGAGTTCATTTTATTTTTTGAAACCTCTAAAATTTCATTTATTATGAAAAAGTAGCTATCTCATTAAGTAAGAGAATTATGGACAAATATTCAGGTAAGAAGGCATTTTAAATGGGGTGTATAGGTTTGATGGAATGGAGGTACCTGGCCTCACTGAATGTTGTGTAAAACAGCCTATTGTGCCTCTAGTAATAATTCAAATGCTCATTTGTAGAGATGCACAATCTAGTTAATTTTATTGATTTGGTTCTTCCAGTCTCAGTTTTTTGAATGAACTAGTTCAAAATGACCAAAAACTGAAATTAAAAGAGGCTGATCATTGCGTGAGAAATTTTATCAAGAAAGAAAAACATCGAATCAAAACGGTCATCTGTTTCATTAATGAAATGATCATTTTGATTCAATGTTTTCTGATAAAATTTCTTGTTCAATGATAACATGATAATTTAACGAATTAAGAATTAAGAAGAAAAAAAATTAAATAAATAATAAGATATCTTGAATCTCAATCATCTACTTATATATTTTTACTATTAATTAATTAATTATCATTTTGATATTTTAATATCAATTATTTTCTAAATTTCTAATGTTTCCGATTTAGAACTGCAAATTTATGAAGATGAAGAATGAAGATTGAAGAATGTTATATGACTTAGCCTTTAGTTCATTTCTCATTTTTGATCAATTTTGTGGATAGCAATTTCCAATTTTGATTATTTTCATTCGATATATTCGGTCATTATGAACTAGTTTGTTCATTTATTTCATTCTCAGTCATTTAGATCTTTTGAATGAGTAGTTTATATGAACTAGGTTTCAGTCAACCGACACATCTCTACTCATTTGATTCACTTCAGCAAAGCTAAATTATAAACATTGCCTTATCCACACATTATAGCAGATTACAGCTAGGTGAAAATGCTAGTGATGTGTCGGTAGTCCACTAACAAGTTCATTTGAACTGAACAATTCAATGACTTAAGTGACTGAGACATAAACTCTTGAGGAACTAGTTGGTGACTGATCTGAATTTTTAAATTTGTATGTAACTGAACTGGAGGACAACATAGATCTCTGTTCAAAGTTTTTCAGTCATTATCATTCTTATCATTTAGGTCATGATGAACTAGTTCATTGAACTCGATATTTTTATGCCAAGACCGAATAATCTTGACTTTGAAAAAGACCTAAAATTCCCAATACTAGAAAATATGCAATGGCTATAAAAGTAATCAAACATCAAACGTAGATGAGCTACGTTTTTTTATTTGTCCTGTCTTCTCAGAATTCACCAACATCGCTGGTTGTGAAAATGTAGCTCATGGTACTGCGGCAGTGTGTGAATTACAACTGCTCCTACTGAATGACATTTTAAATGTGGCTTGTTTGAAGTGTGTGATGGGCTATTCATCTACTAGCTACAGATAGTACTTGTTAAAATGTGATAAAAAGTTTTTGTGAATGTGGTTACATGGTCCAAATATCTGCCTTAATGAGTAGGTTACAAAATTCAGGAGCAACATAGGCAACTTAATGTATCTGTATGTCAAATTGCATACTACTTTTAAAAATAGACACTTGCCTATAACATAGTTTTTTTTATGTATATTCTGTGGGTATAAAATGATTTAAAGATCAAAAAATTAATTTTGATGTTTTTTTTGATTTCCAAATTTATTCTTTTTATTAAATTTCTAGAATCCCTAGCTTTACAACCATCACTTTTTGGACCTCTTATTATTTGAAGTTTTCGTTTTATTTTGATGAGTGTTATCTGTTGCTGAATTAATGGTGTCTTTCTCCTGACTACTCTGTATTTACAGATTTTTTAAATGATATGCTCTTCCTCTCTCCCTAGAAACCACTACCGAGCGGTGGAGTGGAGAAATCATAAAACTTTTATACTCAAGAACTTTGGAAGCTCTTGAGATTTTAAATTTTAACTTGCAATTTGTTAGACACTTACCCAGCTCTGATTGTTACAGTAACCCTAAGTATCCGTATTTTGTGGAAACATAATTATTAACCTCTAAGTAGCCACAAAATGGAAAGTAAAGGTAGATGAATTAATTTCACATATAATTTTCGATGAATCGAGACGTGAAAAAATCGCACTGATTTTGGCTGCTGAAATTCACCTAATTTTGCAAAGTATTAATCAATGAGAATGAACAGCTTATAGAATTTGTAGTAGAAAATATTACCTCCAATCGAGTTCTAATAGTCTCGTAATGAGGTTGAACGAAGTCTAAGGCTAGAAGTCGGAATGTTTGAAAAAAAGAGGAAAGATCAAAGACAGGTGGCCGAGTGTTTGGAGAAGAATTTGAACATAATTATTATACCTGCAGTTGAACTCGAAAATTGTATGAATATACTGCTTATGTCTTGGACCAAAAAATGAATGTATGTGAATGCATCACTCTATGGCTACTTCACAGAATAGAAGTTGGAAAAAGTTTTTTTGCTTGAAAACATCATCCCATTGATTTGAGGTATAGATAAGTTATTAGTGATTAGTGATTTCATGCAGGGTTGAGCATGATTCGAATCCACTTTTACAAATTGGATTTTTATCAGTGATTCGAATCCAAAAAAGATACTGGATTCGTGAACTTGATTGGAATCGTTTTGATAGATCCGACGGATTCGAAATTTTTGAATGATTTTTCAAAAGTCAAGGATTCATTTTTGTTTTTGCTTCTAAGAATCGGAATTGAAAATCATTTCGACTCGTTTAAATTTTGAAACTTTGAAAAAAAACAACAAAATATGGATTAAATTTTGAATGTGAGATCAATGAAATTCGATTTTTTCTTACAGTAGTTTCTATTTTAGATCATTGCAATGAAAAAAATACCCACTGAACTGCGTAGTCGGATTCGTGGATTCGATCTACCCGCTTTATTCGAATTCAATTTGAATCCAAAAAAAATCGATAATGAATCGAATCATATTCGAATCCCCTATAAATTGTGGATTTGCTGATTTTTATTCGAATCTATTTTTAGTGGATTCGTGTCCAACCCTGATTTTAAGTAGAACCATGCAAGAAAATTGGGAGGTTCGAGTAATGGTTTTCCACATCATTAATTAAGTTCTTTTTATAATCCTGGAATAAAAAGTTACGTTTAGCAAAAGAGATTCTTAAAATGAAAAATTTTCTGTAAGTTTTGAAGAACTAACAAATAAAGTGTTGCAAGTGAATTGCGCTGATTAAGATGTGATTCTGTACATGTTGTGGAACAAGGCTCCCAAAGATCGTTTTACTGCATTTCTCGTGCTGTGAGTTAAATTTATCCAAAATATTCTACAAAATGAGAAGTCAAGTGGAAAAACTGAAAAAAAACTTTTCAGATAAATTCAATTCTTCAAGTGGAAACGGTGCAGGGGCAAAAATTGAATATGCCCACCAAAAATCAGGGTGACTGGATCTCTACAAGGCTCAGTGTAGCAATTTAATTTATGGTATCAATTATCATAAAAAAAGTGTTAGTTTGCTGCAACAGATCAAAGAGAACAGAATAAAACAACGTTATTTTCAATTCCACACAGTATGTTCCCTTCCTGAACCCAGAACAGAGACTGATCATGAAAGATCACAGTTACAGACACAAAGGTGAATATAGCAGCTGATACGATATCAGTGTTACCATTAGTAAAATGTAAACATGTATAATGACTTATGGAATGCAGTTTTGGTAAATGTATGATGTGAAAGGTTAAGTATGAGGTTGTGAGGGAATCGTATCCCAATGAAAAGTGAAAAAAACACAAAATTGAAATTGCTGTACAGGGCTTTGTAGTAATTCGATTACCCTGAATTTCGAAAGCCACATTTTGTTACTGTCCCCTTATCATTTCTACTTGGAAAATTTAATTTATATGTAAAAAATTTTTTCATAATTCTATGGCCTGAGTTCCTCATTATTAAGAACAATTTAGGTAAATTCAACTCACAACCCAAAAAAGTTCAAAAACGTTCATCTGGAGCTACATTCTGTTGATACGAAATCCCACCTCATCTCATTCTTCATCATCATCATCACATCATTCTATATATATATGTCATATGTACAGTCTAGTCACGAAGTGTTTCCCCTACTTTCGATCGGATATCGCTGTTGCTTCACCATTTACTTTTTCGTTTGTGAAATATATTTTAGTCGCGAAATAAATGTCTTAAAAGAAGAAAGTCTCAAGTTCTTTCGATCCTTGTTCTGCATACCTCACATCATGGTAGCCATCGCTACGGTAGAACTTTGAGGAGAGACTTAGAAAATTCAAATCGATGGAATAATTATTTTTTTGAAATTTAATTCACTGCTGTGCGTAAAATTTTTTATGTTTTTTATTGAGTAATACACGAAAAGTTATCGTGTTTTTCGAGAAGTAACTCGAATTTTAATTTATTTTGAAAAAATCAAAATTTAAATTTGAAAAATAGCTGAAGTTCCAGACTCAATAACGGCCAATACTGGAAGTCATCGAACGCTAAATCCAGAGGGACCGCCAAAGAGATCGTGAGAACAGCCAAAGGAAACCTGCTCCCGTCATCGAGGACTCATCGTAGATCCAACATCAAAGACCCAATTTTTCGGACAACCCAGAGCTAAATTTAGGCAGGAAGTACGGAGGTCAACAGCATAAAAAACGTAAATCGTTCGTCAGCACAGCAGCAGAATAAAGTAAAACCATTGTAAAGGTAATATTAGTTGAAATTATTTATTTTTCGTATTTTGTAATTGTGTTTGAAGTAAGGCCAAGAAATTAAACATATATAAAAAATTATATGTCCCAAATAATAAACTTGTCTGAATGTAAGATTGGTGAATACAATATTAAAAAGGAAGACTTAGAGGAATTAGTGAAAAAGTTCGAAGGAGAAAGAGTAGTTGATTTGAAAACAGAAATTTATAATTTACCCCACGTTAAATATTTCACAGGTGAAATAATATTAGAATCCTTTGTGATAGATATATCCGGGAGAATTGAGGAAATTAGTAGTTTAAAATATATTGTGATTTCAGAATCTTCAGTAAATTATTTTTCGAACAGAATTTATAGTTCTGCTAAATCGAAAGAAAAATTTATGAACAGATTCTTTAATTAAATAAATTTAGAAAAACTGGATAAAAAGGAAAATCGTGAGGAGGAAAATTTAATAGAAAAACTCGAAAAAAAGTCAATAGAAAATAAAAAATACACACCTGTCAGTAATAAAGAAAATAATTTATTAGGTTTTTATAAAATAGAGGAAAAAATGGCATCCCCGAACGAAATTAAACCCATACAAGCCCCACTAGGAAAAGTTTTTAACGGAAAATACTACTTAGATTGGCGTAGAATGATTATATCGGCCATCCGAGGAGCGGGATATTATGATATTTTTGGGGAACACGAATTTTTACAGCCATATATAGAAAATATAGATGATCTAAACTTTCGGCCAAATAAGGATATGTTAAATTACTGCAAAATGCAGGATAATGCCAAAGCGTTTGTACTGGAAAGAGTGTCCAATGATATAACGAAACAAATACGAGATTGTAACACCGCAATATTAATGCTAAAAAAATTAGATAATATTTATGGGACCAAAACCTCAGTAACAGCAAATATGGCAAAAGCAAAATGGTTAGAATTCAGGTTTCAGCCAGGTGGCAATATGAAGGGTTTCTTGAAGAAATGGGATGAACTTGTAACAGACGTGAGAGACAGTGGGAAAGAAGTTACCGAAACTGAAGAATTGGAAAATTTACAATTAGCATTATGTTACGAGCAGCAGATTGCTAAAATACAATACGAAAGCCTACCCCCTAATGAAAAGAATTTAGATAATTTTAAGAGAATATTGAGGGAGGATTCGGACCAAAAGTATAGGGACCAAACTTTAAAAAAGAATAATAATGGTAATAATCAATCGAATAATACGTATAGGAATAATAATGGTAATGGAAATAATAATAGAAATAACTACAGAGGCAGATACAATAATAATTATCGTGGTAGAAATAATTACAGAAACCTAAATAATAATAATAATAACTATAGAAATGGAAATAGAAATGGTTTTAATAATAATGGTCAAAATAGTAATAATAATAGTAATTCGTCAGAACAAAGCCAAAATAATGGAAATACGAATAATAATAATAATGGTAATAATAACTATAGGGGAAATAATTATAGAGGAAACCCCAATTATAGAGGAAATAATTACAGAGGCAATGGTAGAAATAATAACCAAAGTAATCCTAAATGTTATAGGTGTGGGCAATTTGGCCACATAGCACAAAACTGCGTGAGTAATAATTCTCAAACAAATAATAATAATGAAAGTACGAATAATAGTCAGGGGAATTATCCACCAAAGACAAATTCAAATTCATCCAATAATAATAAAAAAGAAAATTCAGACCAACAGGTAAAAATGTCCTGTATGGTGAAAAGATTTAATAGTAATGGAGATTGGTTATTAAATGAATTAACTAATGAAAATAAACAATATTTCGATGAAAATTACGAAACATTAAATAATAGAGCAATTCTTGATGGGGCCGCAGAAGTGCACTTAACTTCCAACCTTAGTAAATTAATGGATGTCAAAAAATTCGTAACCCCAATTAAATTACAGTGTGCGGGTAGGAATACTTTTTTATATGCCACACATACTGGAAGAATGATCATTAAAATCGAAAATTCCAAAAAAACTCAGTCATTGATAGAACTAAACGACGTTCATTATGTGCCAGATTTGAACTTGGATATTATCTCAGCCATCAAAATAACAAATACAGGCATAATTAATATTGATCAACAAAAAGAAATTGCAAACATATATTTTATTGAAACAGCGGAAATCATTATTACCGCCAAAAAAGAAGAGGGTATATTCTACATATACTATAATGTCGAAAATAATGATATAAAAAAAAAAATAGATAAAGAGGATTATATGGATAAAAAAAATGTAATATGTGCCCCTGTTACCCAAGATACTAATGACGAATGGGATGATTTCACGGTAGAAATGGAAATTATTGAAGAAAACGAGAATACACAATCATCTCAGGGGGGTGACAAAATTGAAATAACAACTGAACCCAATGAAAATAATACTACAGATGAACCCAAAATTAATAATAATAATATAAATAAAAAATTAATAATGCACAGAAGATTGGGACATTTAAATGCCAGATATTTACAAAAATTAAAAAATTTAGCAATAGGAATACCCGAAAACATTAATTTTAGAGATGAAGATTTTGTAAACTGTCAAATATGTTGTATAGCCAATAATTCAAAACTGGGTCATACAGGGATAAGAACTAAACCAACCCGAAAATTGGAATTAACATCGTCGGATATCATGGGTCCATTTACGCCCTCAGTAGCCAATCAAAAATATATTTTAACATTCATAGACCATTTTTCGAAATATACATTTGTCATGCCCATAACCAATAAAAATCAGGTAACAAGCGAATTTAAAAACATCATAATGTCTATGAAAAATAAATTTCCGGAATATCCCATAGGGACAATAAGGTGCGATAATGCAAAAGAATACACCGATACAAAAATAATAAATTATTGTAGAGAAATAGGCATAACAATGGATTATGTGGTTCCATATTCTCCCAAATTGAATGGTGTTGCCGAGAGGCAAAATCAAACTTTAATGAGGAGAGTAAGGGCCATGTTAATTGATGCTAATCTCGATATAAAATACTGGTCTTATGCTGTCGTAACAGCAGCCTATTTGATCAATAGATCCCCTACCAAAGCTAATGAAGGGTTTAAAACACCATATGAATTATTTTATGGAAGGAAACCAAACCTAAAAAACTTAAAGGTATTCGGCGCACTCACGTATAGACATATACCCATAGAAGTAAGGAAACAAAACGCCACAAAGGCAAAATCAAAATCAAAAGACAAAATTGACCCAAAATTGGCGCACAGGGCAGAAAAGAACATATTGATGGGCTACACAAACACAGGGTATTGTCTTGGAGATCCATATAATTCAAAATCACATATATCATGCGACGTTAAAGTAGATGAAAGCCAGAATATAAAATCACTCTTAATTAACAAAAAACCTCTTACAATAAAATCAGCAGATTATGATTATGATTTAGGAATAATAAATCCTATAGTAATGAATGTAAAAGTAAAATATAACAAGGCCTACATAGAAGATAATATACCAAAAACATTCTCGGAAATTGAAACTAACCCTTTTAGAGAAGAATGGATAAAGGCCATTAATGACGAATTTGGTTCTCTCGATGATTTGAAAGTGTGGAAAGTGGTAGATTATGATCGCCAAAAATTAATTGATACAAGGTGGATCTTTACTATAAAATTTGACGAGTTCGGGAACCCAAAACCTAAAGCTAGACTTGTGGCACGTGGCTTTAAGGATCGAACAGAATATGGCATTGCGGAAACTCACGGACCTGTAGCATCCATAGGTACTATAAGGTTATTATTATCAATCGTGAATAAGGAAAAATTAATAATGATTCAATACGACGTAAAAACTGCCTATCTAAATTCACCAATTATAAAACCCATTTTTGTTAAAAGACCAGAAGGTATTAATATCAATAAAAATCAGGTACTAGAACTGCAAAAATCAATTTACGGCTTAAAAACTTCTAGCAAATCGTGGTATGACTTATTGGACATTAAAGTAAAAGAAATGGGATTCGAAAAAACTAAAAGCGACAGATGCTTTTACATAATGAAAAACAATGAAGAAAAAACATATTTCCTAAGTTATGTAGACGATATATTAATAGCATCAAATTCACAATCGGCCATTACGAGAATAAATGAAGAATTGCAAAAAGACTTTACAATTACGATAACAAATAATCCAAAATTTTTTGTGGGCCTAGAAATAATGAGAGACATTGAAAACAACACAATAATAATTTCGCAATATAAACACATAGAAAAGATGATCAAAAAATTTGGAATCTCTGAACTCAAAAATACTAATACACCCATGGAAACGGGGTTAAAAATTGACAAAATACAAAATGGCAGAGATGATACAGAGTATAGATCAATGATAGGGGGACTACTTTATTTAGCAAGACTTACGAGGCCGGACATATTATTCCCAGTGAATTTCTTCTCCCATTTTCAGAACAATTCAAATGATACCTTAAAAAATTATGTAAAAAGGATATTCAGATACATCAATACAACTAAAAATTATAATCTGAAATATACATCAAAAGGGGACGGAATACAGGCGTACATTGATGCATCCTACGCACCCCAGGTTGACGATAAAAATATAGAATTACAGAATTTGGATAAAGGGAAGTCAATAACTGGATTTATGCTATTCGCCTATGGAGACTTGGTGGAGTGGAATTGCTGCAAACAGACTATTCACGCCTCATCGAGTACCGCGGCTGAAATAATTGCAGTTTTTGACACCCTTGATACGATCAAAGTAATGCAGTATATAAATTTCGAGATTTTTGGGGAAAAATTAATAGTAGATATTATGGAAGACAACATTTCAACACAGAAAATATGTTCTGGGGGAAGTCAAAGAAAGTCGAGAGCCCTAATGATCAAGTGCTACTCCATTTTGGAAGCCTTTGAAGAAAAAATAATATTTTTTAGAACAGTCACATCTGAGAATCAATTAGCAGATATCCTAACAAAATCATTAGATCGATCAAAATTTGAAAACATAATTGTGAAAATATTAAACGAAACGAATATATACACATAATAATAAGTTCAGGTCAAAATTAATACATGTCCAAAAATTTTTTTTTCCTATTTCAAATACAAGTCGTAAAATGTTCAAAAATAAGTCATAACACGAAAATATTTGCTGAAAAATTAACCTTCAATCATTGTCAAATATAATACTTAATAAGACCATTTACCAGAAAATACTTGTAACAGATAAATGCTCGACATCTCAAAAATTTTAACAAAGGAAAAAGTAGAAAAATCGAGCAAGTAAAAACCCTACAAATCGTATAATAAAAACCCTATACACTTTCCAACAAGCGTGAGAGAAATACACGAAATATTCCCACACAAATTTTATGAAAGGAAACTCTCCAACAATAAATACAATAGAGATAGAAACCTATTACAGGACCGCAAATTAAGATAAACCGAAAACGTTGCCTTATCTCAGAACATATTAGACGCCACTTCAAATACAATGCAACGTACGAAAGATAATATACGATGCAACGAATGTTATTCTACAATCTTTTTCCTGTTTATATTTAAGATAAAATACGTAACGTACGCTCAATCCATTGAACCCATAGTGGAAAAACCTTTTGTCATATTTTTTTTCTCTCGTCTTCTTTTATTTTCATTTATCTGTATAATATGTTCGTGAATATTTTTTTTGAATTCCTTTTTCTCTCGACTCGAAATTATACGAGCAAAAACTTATATATTATTCAAAATATTTTAATAATTTTGCATGTTACCATTTTTTTATATTTTTATTTTTTTTTAAATTACATATATATACCATATACAATTTACGTACACGATAGTGTTCATTATTACATGCATGTTACCATATTTGTATACATATTTATTTATTTATTTATTTATTTGTTTTTACTAATTTGTTTTTACCAATTTTTTCTTTGAAGCACAGCGCAATAAATTTTTTTTAGAAACTCAAGTTACCATCAATAATAAACATACAATGTAAATATTTTTTTTATAAAATTTTTTTTATTATGCATATATTTTTTGTACTCATATTTTTTTTTGTATATTTAATATTTTTTTCTTTTTTAAATAATAATGATTAATTCGTTTTCAAGGAACATGATGAAGAAATTATTCGGTAAAATTTCAGGGGGGTGTTGATACGAAATCCCACCTCATCTCATTCTTCATCATCATCATCACATCATTCTATATATATGTCATATGTACAGTCTAGTCACGAAGTGTTTCCCCTTCTACTTTCAATCGGATATCGCTGTTGCTTCACCATTTACTTTTTCGTTTGTGAAATATATTTTAGTCGCGAAATAAATGTCTTAAAAGAAGAAAGTCTCAAGTTCTTTCGATCCTCGTTCTGCATACCTCACATCACATTCTACAAAAGTTACATGGTCAGATCTTCATCGGCGTGATTCACTTCTAACACTTCGATTGTTAGAAGTATCATATTAGAAACCACTGCCGGTACAAAAGAAAGTAAGTACTAGTGCTGGTATTTCATCAGTATTACCAGTACAGTGGGTGGAATGAGAAAGTAAGCAAGCATAAAACACAATTGGGGATCTTTTCGAATGCGATCCAAGGGAGCAAAAATTTATAAGTGGTAATTTTTGGCAAGTGGATTGGGAGCAAAGAAAAAAAAAGTTTATTCGCCGTCTAGCATAGCTTTCTGCCTCAGAGTATTTTGAATTTTTATTTCATTGATTTTATCATTTATGTTTATTTACATGGGCGACGAGTGATAATCACTTTTTTTATGTAACAATATTACGTTTTTCACCTCATCGACAAAATATGAAATACTAGCCCGCTAAAATTATTGACAATTATAAATTTTATTTTTATTTCATTTTTTTTGTGTAAAATTAGGTGTAGTATTGAAAGTATTTTGAGTATTTTTCCTATTAATATATCTTAGTAGCTGTAGCTTCTGTAATCAGTTTCCAAAATAATGAAGTGATCTGTATCACTTGGAAAATCCCAGTTGGTGTTGTAGAATGCGATCACTGGTTAATTCGTCGCCACTGCCAATTTAGGTATGAATTTATAATACGTCCTTCGAAAATGAGACGATTTTCGATTTTCTCATTGTTTTTATCAATGTAAAGTTGACGTTTTTTTTTGGAGGGGGGATTTTCAATCTCCATTTTCTTTACGTAGTCCAGTTGAGAAAAAAATTTCATTCTGAAAAATTTCCATATATTCTCTTTTTCAACAAATCGTTTGGGATGAGCATCATCATCATATATATTAATACAGTAAGGTCATATCCTATTTCTCCCTTTTGCGTCGCAACGGATTGACGGATTTTTATGAAAAAGGTGGAAATTGAAAGAGCTTCAAGCGCGGAATGCGTCGGGACTCATGATATTATCCAATAAGTTAGGTTAAAAACGAGTTTTTAAAAAATATGCTTTTATCATTTGAAGAAGAAAATAACGGCCAAAGAGAAAATAAAATTTCTCACTTTTTTTTCTGATACAGAAACAAACAAAAATTGAAAAAAACAACTGATAAAAACGGATATGTGTGTATGTGTGCGTGTGTCGCAACAGGTGAAAGCAGAGCTGACGTTGGTCATCCGGTGTACTTCAACAAATCGAGTGAGTAGAATAAAAGCGTATAAAAATCGATTGAGGAGTGAAAATTTTGAGAAAAAAAAAAGAAAGAGTAAAGTTGGGCCCAGACTAATGGCGTCAGAGTAAATGGATATAATTGTTACTATGGTAAAAAATTTGAAAAGTAACGTTAGTAGACCCCAGTCTATAAATGCGTTAATCCTTTTCTGTACGAATTCGCACGGGCGCAGCTAGTCTTAAATAACATAATAAAAGTTTCAGTCCTCACTTCACTTTTGCTTATCTACATTTTTACTTATTTTTTTAAAGTTCCTAAGCTATATGAACATTATCAGCAGACACGACTTACATAATTATATTATCCTATGTATGAATCGAATAAGATGAGCCGCATGTTGGTGGGATTTATAGTTTTCGAGTTATTACTGATTTTGTTCCAAGTTTTTATTGATGAAATTCACATTTTCTGGTATGCTAGCTTAATTGAATAAAAAAAGTGGTATTTTGAAGTGTCACTTTTTAGGGGCGAGAGGCGTCATACACAAAATGTGGTAAGAGCCTTCTCTATCGTAATAATATAATGTTGAACATTTTTTGACTGAGCTTTTTTCCCCCTACATTTGATGTTTCTCTATAAAACTGCAAAACGCTAATTTGTGAGGAACATTTTCTTCATTCCCACTGAAGGTGGTTTAGACTTTTAGTACGTTATTTAGGACACCCATCCATGACGATTTACGGAAAAAAGGAAAATATTACAATTTCGGAGAATAAAAGTTACTGTAGATGCGATCTTCACTGGACTTCTGTAGTAACTTCGTCACATCGTAGACTTAGAATCATAAATCCACGCAATATTCTAAAATTTCAAATTCCTGATGAAGAATCGAATGACGATTCTTCGTTTTGCATTGGTGCTGATAGGGCTCTCAAAATTGATTTTCTCTTTTTTTTAATAATTTTGGCGCAAAGTGCAACATAACCATTTTACAATCGACAATTCTATTATTTTACTTCAGCCAATTCTATGCTTTGTCTTTCAATTCAGAAAATAAAATTTTTCATTCTTACATCATGTGATCATTTTTTTTTGTTTTTCATTCAATTTTGATGTGATATCTGCTGATTGAATCGCACTAATGTGGCAAAAATCCTGTTGTCATATTGTGTTACGATGTAGCTTGTTACTCTTTTGATCCATTTGGCGATGCAGAAAAAGAACAACAAATTTCTTGAAAACCTCGAATTATTTGATGGAGTTTTTTGTTGGATCGATGTTTCAAAGATTGTCAATGCCTAGTTTGAGGGTTTTCATTTTCTGTTGACATTAGATCGATTTTTTCCTTCCAGCTTTGAAATTTTTCTGTCTGCTGCCTCTTTGGAAGGTAACTGAATTTATGAAAAAAATTTAATTAGTTTATTTTCCGAAGTGGAACAACGAGAACAAAGGTCACAATGTTGAATTTCAGGGAAGTTATTTTGTTTAACTTGACCAACTTTCCTGCGTTCGTTGTGTTCTCATTGGTTGTTGCTATGAGTGGGTGAGAGGGTTGAAATTAGACATTATCCTGCTGTCCGTGACGGCCGAATCTCTCTTTTTTCCTTCTTTATTATTATTTTTGTTTTTTTGTTAAATACGTTTGAATTATTGATAAGATTTCAGTACTGTTCGTCGACCGAACTCAGTAACTTTGTTGTTCCATAATTACCAATGACAAATTTAAAATACAATCGTCATAACATTATGTAGGATTTCGATTTCTGTGTGTGTATACACATCTACGTGCAGGTTAAATGAACTAACTTCGTAAAATAAAATAGGCGATGACCTCGTTTGTTTTATCTCTATCTTACTGAAGAGTTGGGTGAAAAAAAAAAGCAACGTCGTCCTTCACCGAACTATAAAATGATATTGTAACAGCCTTCGTGAATGACCTCGTTTTACACCCAACTTCGATAACTCTTTGCCACTACTCACATGCTCCTTTTTTTCACTTTCCTCTCCTCTTTTAGTATATACGAAGTATTCGAAAACAAATAAAAAAGCTCCCAAGGCCCGTCTCATTTTTCTTTATTTTTAATTCATTAATTGCCATGACCCCGATTATTAAGCATCATCATTAAGATTTTTTATGTTAATTTTTCTTTAAAAGTTCCTCTTATTCATATTCTTCCTCCTCCTCCTCCTCTTCACTTCCTTCTATCTCTTCATGATCATTCTCTTGTCATGAGGTAACGGTATTGCCAGCTACGGATGGTCCATGCGTGGAATTCAGGTTTCTTCAAAGATTCTGTTATCATCTCTTTATTGTGTCGGTTTGATAGAGAACTTTTCAAGTTTTGATTTTTCCTAATTTGTAAAATTTTTGTGAATCAAATGACTCATCAAGTTGGAGAGAAAAGAACGCTCTTGTTGGTTGGTTAGAGTGCATCTTTTGGGTACTGGATGGGTTCGTTGAGCTCGGTACGAAATTTGAACATTCTTCGGAGAAATTCAATTGAATGGTGTGTGCATGTGTTTGTATATATACGTTTGTATGTGCGCGCGTATATTTTTTTTCGTCAACTTTCTCATTGAGAGAGAAACAAATCTCTGACGAATGTAATCGTTAGTACCAGCAGCGTGAACAACAACGCCTCCCTTCCAGCGTGTTACTTTATTCTCTGCCATTATTAACTTTCACTAAAATTCGCTAGAAAAGAGAAACGCTTCATCATAAATTTGTTGTGGAGAATGTAAGGCTGAACAATATTCGTGTCATTGTTATTTTAGTTCGAGTAATAACGCGGTAAACGGGCTTCGAAATTGGGTAAATTCTCTTCTTGGAATTCGTTTCCGCATGAAAGAGAATTTTTATTTGTCGCTTGAGCTGAAGCCCGCCTAGAAGCACTGAAGGTATACATATAATTTGGTTCTTAATCTTATACGTTGGAGAGTAGAATCGCTGGAAACTGTGTTGAAATCAAATTCCAGTCAGTAAACTCTGAGAGCTGAATGCAAGAACGATACTTATTACTTGGGAATATGTATACCGCTCAGACCATTATTTGAGCGCAGTATTAATCGGATGACTATCATTCTTGCTTTCGGCGTAATCCGCTTCCTCCACCAAAGGGTTGATTATACGTACCTACGTAGATGTGACTAGTGGCCCTGTTTGATAATTTTTCTTGACCGGTTCTCACGTTTTGAAAAGTCCCCGTTTTAGCTGTGGAATTTGGTAGTTCTTTTTGCAACAGAGCAATGAAAATGTCGCAACTTTTCACAGTTGTGAAGTTGTCTAAACTTTTCACTGCAAAACGAATAAAAAAGAGCGGAGCTGATTTCTTTAGTGGCTCTGATGGAATAGTATTTGCCGACATATAATTTTCATAAATGGTCCCTCGAAACTTTGACTTATCATTCAGTTTATTTAATTACTTTCCCAAATTGGAATTGGCTTTCCGTCTCTTTTCTCTTCCTACTTTCTTTTCCAACTATCGGTATGATGAATTTTTCAATTGGATATTTTCTTTTTGACGTGTACATGTCTTATCCCTGGGGTCAAATATTATTTTGCGTGACCAGTTGTCGCGTTACTTCTCTCTTTTTTCCGTGTTACTTTTTCCCCTTTTTCTTTTTTTCCCCTCTTTTGCATTGGTTAATACTTTGGATGATGATGAGCATTATTTCAGAAGTAGCTGGAGGAGCTGATATTGGCGTTCGAAATTCTCCTGCTGTTGAAATTTCTAAGTCCGTTCATAATTATGACGTCATCAGCCTCTCCAGCTGCCTATAAAATCTGAAAAACTTCACAAAATACGCACTGCACTGTTAAGTTCAAAGAGCTCCGCAATCTGCCCTCCAATTAATTAATTAAGTAAAAAATCAAAAAATAAATAAATAAAATCAAATAAAATGAACTAGGTAGAATTCGCGAGTCGCAAGTGAACCCTAAAACCATAACTGAAGTCAAGTGGTTTACCCTCAACGATCCCACTCTCCAAAAAAGTGTGCCAGGGCCACATAATACATGTTAGAAGTGAGAATTTGCTCTTCAACAAACAAATCCGTGAATGTAGCTCCCAAAAAAATGGTAAAATTTTTTTCATAATCAACCATTTTTGGGTCACAGGAGGCAAAGTGAGTGGTTCAATTTAAAAATTAACTGTACTTATAAATTTGAACTCAGTGTCTCAAAAAACGTTACCGAGAATGTATCACTTACTCTTTTAAAAATAAGTTATCCTAACTTATTTTTGGGATCACAGGGGGCTAAATGAGTAGTTCTATCCAAAAATGAATTGAAAATTTGACTCAACGCCTCAAAAAACAGTATCGTCGATGTATTCCTTAATTTTTTAAGACAAAATCATCTCAACCTCTTTTAGGGGTCACAGAGGCCCACAATGAGAGGTTCATTCCAAAAATGAACTGGAAATTTTAATTAAGCGCGCCTCAAAAAAGATAATGGACGATCTATTTTTCAATTTTTAAGTAAAGAATATTCTAATCCCTTGCCTATCGAATTTCGGAATCTGAACTGAAAAAACTGAAATTTCCGAATATCTAAAATGACTGTGTGATGACGGTTCAAATCTTGGCCGAACAGAATTTTTTTCTGAACAGATTGAATTAAAAAAAATCGGGCTTCGTCACGATATCGAGCTCAACTTGAAATAGTTACTTGAGAATTTTGGTAATTTTTGGTTTGGCCATCTATGAGAAATGGCGTTATTACAAAAGTTGTTCTGTGAGTGGGTAAATACGGAAGCTTCACCTCACTCGCTTCAATAAATATATACCAAACTAAAATTTTTTTTTTCAAATGCTTTCTCCGGTCTTTGAATCTGGCATATCTGCATATATCAATCGAAAGTAATTAAAATTTTGTTACGAGGATAAGACATGTATATGATCCCTAGAAGAACAAAAACTGTGAAAATTTTTGCATCCTTTCTACCGTTTCCTTGAAAAAAATTTAGTAATTTTGTTTACAATTAGTGGGCCAACCTGGTTTTGCCCGAGCCAGTGACTGAAGTTGTGGAATTTTGATGGCTGTTGATTACTTTTCTCCTTAGTTTTTTCATAAATAAAGTAACAGAGTGTCATTTAGCTGTCTTCCTTCCATTATTATCCCTAAGATTGTATCGATGAAAGTTATTGAAAATGTATTTCAATTGAGAAAATCTTTTGTATATTTCGATCTCAACAACTTGAAAAACATAGACGTCAATTTGCAATTTTGAAAATACGTTTAAAATTTTTAATATTTGATAGTTTTTTGACTAGGAGTGGCAAAGAAAAGGTTCAACCTTAAGAATCATTCGATATTTGATCTATGCAGCATGAAAATCTAGAAGTTAACGTGCAACGTATAAAATAGGCTGAAAATTTCACGCCTAAATTCTAGATGAAAATCCCACTGTTGTGGAGATTCTCATTACTTTCGAATAATTAGTTCCACATAATTAGTCAGATAAGTATAGTGGGAAAATTAAGATATTCTATAATCTACTCAATCGGGAGAAATGTTTCTAGAAATTACAAATTACAAGAAATGAAACTTTTCTCAAATCCAGTTCTGTGAATGTTCTTATCAAGTTTTTCATTCCGGGCTCAGGATCATCTGTATCCTAAATCCAATCTGTATGTGTGTTCTACTGTGATTACTGTTTATGATGGTATGAACAAAGTTAAGAAATGGATTTTGTCCAATCTGGACAGATTATGTAAAACCAAAAATGGATTTTCATATTATTTTCAGATTTTCTTACTTTTTTCAATGGAGTTGTTCAATACTTCAATTGTTCCACGTATGGTGTTACACACTCATGAGATAAACATAATATTTGAAAGACAACCGTGGACAACGTCTGATGATTCTGGAAATGCATGTTTTTGATCACATCAAATTTAGAAAATTAATGTATTTCCGGGCCCATTTCATCATATAGATGGGATTTTAAAGGCTGAAGATTTAGTCCTTATATTAGTACAACTAAGCATGTGAAATGACTTTCCATTTTGTGGCTACCTATAGGTTAATTCTAGAGCGAAAGAAAAGAATATGAAACTTTTTTTATTAGTTCGTGAATACAACGTTCTGTGGTTTAAAAACAATCATTCTGGCAATTTTATTCGAATTTTATTTAGACATAGATAAAACGTTCTCTACCTGCATTTCTTAACCTTCCCCCGCCAATTTTTTCGTCTGAAAATTCTTCTCAATTACACTACAGGCGTAGTATAATAACAATGCGCTTGTCGGATGCATATTTTACCACATCCTTGTTCAATAAGTTTTGTTATCGATTTGGAAACTAACCATATTTATGTTGCCATAAGATACGATCGTTTTTTTCCTCTATTTTCTTTATTTTCCTAGTAATCACTTGTTACATAATGTGAAGCCATTCGTAAATCTGTTGTGCAAGTTCAAAAAACTAATATTAGTATTTTTATTTCTGTAGTAATCAGTGAAATAATTTTTATATTTTTATCGATGAAAATAATTACTCTATGCTAGGTCTGTTACAATTAGCATTCGTAAAATCTATTGGTCGTTTTTCACGCTTGAAAGTATTAGACTTTCTGACTAATGAAAAAAAATACGCTTGAAATTTCCCCGAATTGATCCACAAAAGCTGGTATCCGTGTGATAACACCTTTTTTTTTCGTGTATTGTTAGTCTGACTTTTATTTTTAAGTCTGGTTTTAACATGATACGTCTTAAACTTGTATCATTACAGAGAAGTTGTTCTACGGTTGCTAATGCAATACAATATTGAACTTCGTATTCTTAAAAGGTTATTGTGTTTTGGTCTTCGGACTCGCCTCCGTAACATTTATCGCGATAGAAAGGTTGTATGGAAATTTATTTTTTCTTTTCATTTTCATTCCTGCCAATCTGCCATGTACATTTCAAATAACGAATGAGGAAGCTCTATTTTCCATCTTTTACTTTCCGCATGAAAATAATCTTGAAAGTTTTAGAAAATAAGTTTTTAACCTTGGTACGTCTTAGTTTCAAAAATTTACACCTAAATTTAAGCCACATGTTGGTCTAGTTCTTCAGAACGCGTTTACATCATACATACATACATACATGCATACATACATACATACATACATACATACATACATACATACATACATACATACATACATACATATATATACATACGTACATACACACGTACATAAATACATCCATATATACAATTATTGTTTGTATTACAGTATAGGATACAACTTACAATAAGTTTTTCAGGGTGTTGAAGTGAAATTTTTAGCCCAATTTTGGATTTAATTAATTCTTGGACTCCTTTGGAACACAAGAAAGGGTTCAAGGCAATTTTTTTGAGTTTTATTGAGTGATTCATGATAAGGTATATTTCTCAATCCTGTCCAAATTTTGATTGAAGTAATTGTTGAAATACTTAGGGTTACAAAAAAATTGTTGAAGTAAGGGAAGAAGGTAAGCACAGATAAACACTACATAAGTGAAACTGTAGATAAAAGTTCGTTGTAGATAAAATAATAAAATTGTTTTTTAATTTACTAATAGCACTCCCTCTTGAGGTCTAACACTGTTATTTTCGTTAGTAGTTTTGTATGGCATACAAATAGAAGAAAGATTACTTTGCTGATTTCTCATCAAACTTGAAAGATTTAACAGTTCCAAGAAAAAATGTAAGAATTAACATTTTCGTTGAAAATATTCTTGATTTTATTCTACCCAACAATACATATTTCGGAATTCACATCCCTTTTTTCTGAAACAAGGAAATCATTTCAAATGAAATTCTTTCGTCTAGATTACTATTAATTTAAATTAATCATTTCGATTCTTATGGTCTGCGTGAGCCAAAAAAAAAAAGAAAATTTTGTATATTTACTCGTGCATACTATGTATCAATAATCTATTTTTCTCTTTTACAAGAATATCAAAAGAATGATATGTTGTGTAAAATACCTGCACGTTGAAATGTAGAATAAATTGAACACCGTTTGTTTAAGTGGGAAAGTTCAGCATAGAGAGTAAATCTTTGTGACATATGAAGAATATTGATATTGTTAAATAAAAAGAAAAAAGCGAGGTGGTATTGTAGAAAAATCAGAAAAAAACTTGGTCTACTATGGTGACTTTCGAGACGCTAAACCCATGTCATAGAACATGTGATTTTAGTGCTCATTTTTCATTGGGGTTATTGATAGTATAATTCAGGTAACTCACTTTTCATTTTTTTAAATTTGTTGGCTGAAGTTGCCACCAGGGGTTAATATCGATTGGCGTACTTAGCTTAAACTCGAAATATTTTATGTTGAAACAATATTTTGCTCTACTATTACCTAATTTTTGAACTAATAGAGTATTTTGTTCTGAAATCATCAAATTTCGAAAAAAACTTCACGTTTTAAGAATGAAATAAGACTTGAAGGAGTTGGATTAAAATGTTCTCGTACGTCCACCTCAAAATAATATTATTGGTCAAAGATGTGGCATCACGAATTTTACAACCATATTAACATTTCTATTCAGGTTCCATATATAAAGCCGGCTCTACACATTCGTGTATTTGTCAAACGTGGCTAAGCACAAATAATCGTGTGTGTTCGCCATCCTGATTACCAAATGACGAGCACACTGATACACATATGTCAAATACATAGGTATGGCAAGCTCAAATATTTGTTCCTTTTGACTCGGGAAAATTTACCGACAACAATCGAGAATATCGAGCATGTACTTTGAAATGCTCGCCATATGCACTAGCATATCCAAACAAGCCTACCAAACATTCGGTGATCAGGCAAGTATTCGTCTATTTGTCAAATGTATTCGAGAAACAGACGAATGTGTGGAGCCGGTTTAAAAGAAATGATGGTTCATCGATGTTACGTTTCCAAGCTCAAATTTGGTCAATTAGTACCATATTATCTAGTTATAGCCAATTTCATAATACTCCATTTCATTAGCAGGAAAATAAAAGCTGATATCCGAGAATAGGAGACTATTAAATAAAAAAACTGAGAAATATACTTGCACTGTATTTTCTTACTAAGGATGACGTGAATGGACAAGACCACAGTAATAGATGATCGTCGATAATTTCAAAAATAAAATTGGAGAAAGAAATTCCTTTCACATGTAATAATTGAGGTCAGTGTATTATCATTTTGCAGGTTACATTTTTGGAAATCGAGAGTTTTAGGTTGGCTTTCCTGTTGAAATTTTACTAATAATGAGTTTTGCATCATAATACATTTTGTTTGGTCTTGTTTTCAATAATTTAGTGTGAAACTAATAAATTTGGGCAACACGTGTCGATAAAGTGGACTGTTATGGATCCCTTGATGGTATATGAAGTGGAAGATTTTAGAACAATGCATAATGTAAATTAAACACCATCTTGTGTGCATGCGTATCTTTATACATAGACGGCAAATACTTTATGAACAGCCTTGAATGCATGCGTTACTTTATGCACCATGAGGGATTTCTGGAAAAAAAAAAAAAAAAAACTGACAGGATTCAGATCCAGGCCTAATAGGATATGGATTAGTTCGCAGATTAGAGGAGAGTACTACCATGACATTTGATGAAGATGGCAATGAAAACAGTATTATAATTTTTTCTTGATGTGAATTTTTTTTCTGTTTTCTTCGGGGGGGGGGGGGAATGTTGCAAAAAATAATGTGTGACACACGTGTGTGATTTGCTGCATCACTTGCCTTCGGCTTTTGCTGCAAAAATCATAAGTCAGATCATAATCACCAACTTTATACGCTTGTATCACAAATAACTATTATTTTGTAGAATATATCATACACAATAAAGTCCTCTGAAGAAGGAGCATTTCCTGCTCTAAAAATGCATTTGTCTGACTCATTTCAATATTTTATGTAGGTAATAATGGTTTTTTACCTGTTTGTCTCACCTTATTTTATTAAATATATTTGATTGGTTGACAGTTTTAGCTGTTGTTCTGAAAAACCTCGTATTTGCGGCTGGCTTGTGATTTTGTTTTATTGTTTGGTGATTAGTTCCTCCAGTTGGCTGATACTTTAATAGGTTGACGTGCTTCGAATGCATTTTACTTTTGTGGTTTTATACTTTTGTCATGTTGACGAAAAGTATTGTTTTCGAACATTGTTTTTCACCATCGAGTCGTACAACTAAGTTAGATACTATTGCTATTGGGTCATGGTTGGGTCTTGTTTCGATACCTTCAGGAATATTCCGCGTTATTATCAAATCAACGAAATTTCTTCAATTTTTTGTTATTTTGAAATTTTTTTTATATTCATTGCCAAGAAGACCTTCGTGAGCTTATTTTCGGACCACCATCTTATTATCTGGTATTCTAATTCAATGAGTTAAGAGAGGAACGAATTTTTTCACCTGCGTTAACTTATCCATACTAGTATATATTATCCTACGTTGAATACTACTTAGATACGATAAGAAAAAATTTTTATTTGCACAAGACCTGGAAAATATTCATATTTTAAACAAGTATTACGTGTTCCTTTTTTCCACATTATCTGTACAATCGTTTTCGTAGAAACGAATTCAATCGTCACTGAGGATATAATTTCTCCAAAAGGAATTAGTCACATGTCTGGTATCTTGTTCGAATTTCCTGTCCTGCCGGCTGATGGTATATTGTCGCATTGTGTCGCGACCCGATTACTTTTTTCACTCCATTCATTGTTTCGGTCGAGTTTTGATTCTGCAAGTGAGCGTGAACATAGGCCTTGAATGTGTAAAAAATTTCAAGTTGAGCTGGACAATTTAGTGAGGATCATGATTCTTTTTCCACACCATGTTGAGCATGAATAATTTATTTCACTTTTTATCTCAGTTCGTGGAAGGGCGATTTTCCGTCGACGTATAATTAGACAGGCTATCGCTTTTTAGGAGGTATATTTTTTTCCCCCTTTACATTGTTGAAAAACTGAGGCACTGGACTAAGGTACATGTGTTTCTTTGTCCTAACCTTATATTTGGAAATGTTTTGATTGCGATTACTAATTTTAACGAATAAAACAGAATAACAGATAACTCTGACCAAGATATGGCGTATTTTCGAAAAATAGAAAATGTAAGCCCCAGGGGTTAGAAAATGAGAAATTTTTGGTGCTATTGTGGTGGGAACTTGACATTAAAATTTTTTTTTTTCCTTGGAATGAAACAAGTTAGCGCTGAACTAACAACTGCCACGACTTCTTTCTTGTCCTCCTTTGTTCGTTTAAGTTGAACTATCAATCAGAATTTATAAAATTTAGGTTAACTTTGAAATTCGCAAAAATCGCTTCCTTATTTTGCTGCATATTAAGTATTTATTGGTGTAATTTTATTCTCCTTTCTTTTTTTTTTCCATAATTCTTATGAGGGGAGACTAAAATTAAAAAAAAATATCCATAATTTGAAATAATGTGTTTGAAGCAAATTTTAAAATTACAAAATTTATCTGAAAACAGAATTTATTATTTCTTATGAAATAATTGCTCGTGAGGTGATTGTTCTTTCATAATTTCTGGCTATGAAGCATTATTAATCCATCGATATGAAACTATTACAAGCGAATCTTATTCACATTAAAGTAGTAGAATCGAAATATTACCCGCCAACTTGTGAGTTAATAATGAACTGCTGGAGGAGAATAAGTTACTTGTGAGACTGATGATAAAGCTATCGTTCTGAACTCAGTCGATTTTCAGAAATGATGCTTAGTCTAGGATACGGTTTTCAAAATTATTATCTGGAGGCTGTCTCTTTTTTTCGTTTTATATGCCCAAGACACGAAACATCCGGATAAATAAATCAGTTTTCAAAATTGTTCACCTGTTGTTGAGCTGGTTTCCTCTCTTGGTTTAAGAATCTTGAAAAATAATAATTTTTTAATTTTTTTCGACTATTATCTCAGTCTGAAACGGCGGAAGTTGTTGCTGTGTCACAAATTAATTTTTTTTAAATGAAGAAAGTGCTGAAGAATTGGCATAAGTTTTTGTTGCATTTACATCGAAATTACAATTTCTTCTTCCTTTGTTAAACTAAAGAACCAAATCTTATTTACCCCTGTAGGCTGTAGCAACGAAAATTTCTTAATTTATTGTTCTATCATTGCATGTTAGTATCAGCTTCGATTAAATTTGATAAACCTGGAATTTATGCCGAAATTTTTCTTAATTTCAAACGTTTCTATGAATTCGACGGTACCTATACTCATATTAAACTATCTTTAAAAAGTAGCTTGAATAAATTCATAAAAATGAAAATTTTTTCATCAGATTGATGCAGTTTTTTGCTAACCATTGTGTTGTTGTTTTCAGTATTGTGGTTTTCTTTCACCCATTTCTAGATAAACACCGAAGATGATGGTCTCTCATCCACACTTTCCGCCCTGCCATATAAGAAGTTTTCACATTTTAAATCTTTCTCCATTTCGTTCTTTTATTTATTTTTTATTAAAATTCTTGAGTGCAGCAGTCTTTATTGTACAGATTTGCTGGATGCTGCGACTTCCTTTCCCCCGTTTTCTTTGCATAACTGGTTTCTTCGTCAGAAGATGACAATAAGTTGGGGTAGTTTAGAAACGCTGCTGTTGCGTTCCTTTATACCTTTTTTTTCTTTGCGAATCTTTGTTAGTGAGATACGTTTATATTTTTCTATTATTGCTACCGTCTGTTCCAAGTTCCTTCTCCTTTTTAAGTAGGTTTCTTTAGAAAATTTACTTATTACACTTGGTGCGGTATTTTGCCCCCAGGGATGCGGGTGGGTCCATTTTTCGTTTCATAATCTCAGAAAAATTTTGGCGCTAATTCAAATTTTTATATATATATATATATATATTTTCCATAGTACAGGTTACAATTTTTGTCCAATACTCACAAAATTTGATACGAATGTTTGTACTAAGCCAATGACCAGACTTACTGATTTTTGTCCGGATTGGCCGGACGGTACTTCCGGTACTATCTATTTTGTTTTTATTTTGGCTAAAAATGCTTAATTTAGCACCAATAGCTACTGTGGAATACCTTGTTGTGAGAGATATTCTCACCAGAAGGAAATTCAACAGAATTTAAGCGTGTTCAGCCACTTTGTACACAAGTACGGGTAAGCCAAAACCAAGGCAAACACTGGCGATTTAAGAGCCGGTTCGAGTGGTTTATATACAGCTTATTTACACGCACACAAACACACGTATGTAAGAGAATACGTACGTTGGTGAGAACGGCCAGGTTGCATCATCCCCTATCGAGATAAGAGATGGCTGGCTGGTTCGTGTACGAATTGAGACATCATCTTATTGTGTCACGATTCGGTACTTGTACATTACCTGCAAGTACTTACAGGTAATTACGATCAAACGAGTTTTGTGTGTTAAACGTCACAAGGATGATTATTTGCCTGCCCTTTGGGGCGACAACTGTCATCGAGGGGTCCAAGCCCCTTTACCTCATACCAGTGAGTCCCCACAGTTACTCACCCCAGTTTTTGCGCCTCAAAAATGATCAAATTGCGCAGGCCTGGGGGGGACTTGCGGGTTTATGAGTGCCTCTTCTGGTCTGCCTCCCACTTGGCCAGTGTGCTTCCAACTGCAGTGCCAACGCACTCGTATGATTGTCGCCTTGCGTCGGCGCATGCCTGGTATTGGGCGCGACTGCCTTCTCCCCTACGCCTAGGTGGACGATTTTTTGTATAGGTGTATGGGTGGTGCTGGGAGTGAGGGGGCAGCAGTTGCTTGAAGAGTGGCTTTCTTAGCATCGGGGAGTTTGACATCTCTGATGCTAAGGCGGCCATCTTCGCCTTTTTGTTTGCTGCCCGCTCAGCTGTGAAGAGGAATTTCATTGGCTCCCTGGTCTCTGCGGGTTTTGGCTCCGATCTCAGGGATTCCAGAATCGGGGTCAATTCCATTGTTGGTGACTGGGGAGGAGAGATGTCCGTTGATAAATCTCTGGTAAGTTTGTGCTGAGTTGCAAAGTCCAAACGGCATTCGAAGGTATTCGAATAGTCCAAAGGGGGTTGTAACCGCTGTCTTTGGTACGTCCTGGTCAGCAATAGGAACTTGGTGGAATGCCCAGTTGATGTCAATTTTGGTGAACATCGTTTTACCCTTCATGTTCGCATTAAAGTCCATTATATTGGGGACTGGGTAGCGATCAGGAACTGTTATGGCATTTAAGGCCCTGTAGTCTCCAACAATTCGCCACTCTCCACTTGCTTTTTTGGTCATATGGATAGGGGAGCTCCATGAGCTTTTTGAAGGGTGACATACACCCTCCTCAATGATGCGATGAAAGTACTCCCGTGCCGCTTTGAGTTTGTCAGTCAGTAACCTTTGTGCTCTAGCATGGCAAGGCTGTCCTTTGGTTTCTATGTAATGAACCGTATAGTGTTTGTATGTAGGATGCCTGCAAATTGATGGTTGAGTGACTCCAGGATAGTCAGACAGGATCCGTAAGAGTTGTCCGTCGACTTTTGTACAGCTGGATATATTTGTGTCCAGTCTGTAAGCATGCATTTTGCCATCCACACAATTTTTAGTTTCACTATTGATCAGTTTGCCGTTTTTAAGGTCAATGATCAGGCCATAATGTGCAAGAAAATCTGCACCCAGGATCGGGTTTGGAACATCAGCAACTGTGAAGGACCACGTCATATTTTCCTTAAGTCTGATGTCAACTTTGCTGGTCTCAAGTCTGTAAGCTGGAAGGTTTTGACCATTCACAGTACGGAGATAGTATTTTGGAGGAAGCACTTTTTGGTTTTTATTTACTGGCAATATACTCAAGTCTGCACCTGAGTCTATCAAGTTGTGAGAAGATGAGGAATTATCAACGGATCGAGATGACTAGAAACATATAAAACGAACCTAAACTACACACGACATCGAACAGAGACCAGATGCACACATTACGAACACATAAATAAAAACACAATATTCACTTAATTACGAACTTTTATTTCCACATTAAGTATGGTGGAGATGTTAACAAAATGAGTATTAAAAAGCGACTAGAGGTGTATGATTAAACATTATCACAGTTTGGTACAAAACACTAAAAATCACAGATTACAAAAATATATCGACAGTGTTGCCACCACAAATGATACGTGAGAATAATAGTCATGAGTATAATTTAATTTGCTATAATTCTCACACGCCTCCTCAAATTATAATTATATGATTACGATACAAAATGGTAAAAACAAATTATTAAATTAATAAGGTCATTACAAACACAAATGACAAAAGTCAACAATAATACAAAAAGTTACGATAACAAATACTACACAGATGGTAAACATATACAATAAGTTACAATAAATTTAACATTTTACAAAATACATCAAATGTAGGCCTCAGGCAGCCCTTCGTAAAAACATCAGCCAACTGTCGCGAAGTTGACACGTATGAATACTTAAAGTCTAAATTTACGTGATTGCACACAAAACGGTACTTTACGTCCACATGTTTTGATCTGCGAGTGTTCCATTTTCCAGAGTGCAAGATAGCCAGACAACTCTGATTGTCTTTGTAAATTACAGCTCTGTCATCAACTTGAATGCAAAAATCACTTAATAGATACTTCAACCAAATTGACTCAGTGGTAGCATGGCAAATGGCGATCAACTCACTTTCAGTGCTAGACAGAGCTACTGTTGGCTGTTTCTTACTGGACCAGGACACCAGCGACCCATAAACAAAGACACAGTAACCCGAGATAGACCGTCTTGTGTTAACACAGTTACCCCAATTGGCATCCGAATATGTTTCGATTATATTGCCGTTATTATTATGTTCATATGAATATACCAGTTTTTTGTCTTTTGTAATCATTAAATATTTAAGAACTCTCAATAAATATTTGAAATGTTCATCTGTGGCATAACTGGAGAACTGGCTGAAGTACGATATTGCAAAGCAAATATCAGGCTGTGATCCTAGCATCAAGTACATCAAACATCCCACGAGCTGTTGATAGTTATTATTCAGCACACTATCACACGCATTGAGGTCCCTATCCAATTGGAGTTTGGGGTCAATGGGTGTGTAGGTGGGTGCGCATTTATCAACACCGAACCGCCTAGCAACAGACTCTGAGATTCTTCTGCTTGATCTCCAGTACACCCTCTTCGCGACTATAATTAATATTTAAACCTAGATATTTATTAACTTTTCCAAGATCCTTACATTTAAATCTCCTATTAATTTTATTTTTGAAAAATGTGATTTGTTCTTTATTGTTGGAGCTAATGAGAACGTCATCAACGTAAGTGAGTAGATAGACTATTGTTCCATCATGTTTATTTTTGAACACATACAAACAGTCATCAGCCATGCTTTGTACAAAGCCAAGTGACAACAGGAACTCATTAAATAGTTTGTTCCACACTTTTGGCGACTGTTTAAGACCATATATAGACCTATTTAATTTTAGTACATTAGTACATTTATCAACCTGCGTTTCTATACCTTCAGGTATCTCGAGGTAAACATCCTCAGAGAGAACACCGTTCAAAAACGCGCTACAGATATCTATTTGTTCTATATAAAATTTTAATTTATTACTAACAGCCAAGAGGGTCCTCACAGTCGAAAGTTTCACCACTGGCGCATATACTTCATTAAAATTGAAGCCTTTCTTCTGCTGGCAGCCTCTGGCAACTAACCTAGCCTTATATAAAACATTATTTTCATTATCATATTTTTTGTTGAAGATCCAACGACACATGATGGTAGGGGCGTCCTTTGGACGTTTGGTCACCTTCCAAGTCTGATTGGAATTCAGGGCACTTATTTCAGATGAAATAGCCTCCCTCCACATCAGACTATCAGGTGCTGCACTCGCCTCCTCAAACGTCAAAGGGATGCCATCCTCAGCCAGGTATATATTTCCTGCTGCTTGATCACGTGTAGTCGCCTCCTGTGGAAGACAATCCAAATTTAAATCACCATCAACTTCAATATTTTCCAAGTTGGATTCTGTGACTTCTTTAAACAATTCATCATTTTTTGTATATTTATTATATTCAGAGTTACTAATTGCACTTTCGAAGAACTCAACATCACGTGACAGACGTATCTCCTTAGTATTTATGTCCAACAACTTATAACCACATGGTGAATAACCTACCATTATTAACTTTTCACTTTTACTCTTAAACTTGTCAGAGTCATGTTTGAATGATAACATATACGCATCGCATCCAAACGTTTTTAATTTTTTGTAGTCATATTTTTCACCAAACCATCTTTCAAAAGGAACAAAATCTTTATTCGTGGGGCATCTGTTCACGATATAGGCGGAGCACAATATGGCTTCCGACCAAAATATCTTCCCAAGACCACTCTCAAACAACAGTGTCCTTGCCCTTTTGCACAGTGTCCTGTTCATCCTCTCAGCCTTCCCATTTTGCTGGGGACAACCGCCAACAGTAGGTTCAACCACAATTCCTTTCTCAGTACAATATGACTTAAAGGTAGTATTCAAGTACTCTGTGCCGCGATCACAACGGAGTCTGTTTACATTATAACCAAACTTATTCGAAACCATCTCGTGATATTCTTTAAATTTTCCAAAAGCTTCCGTCTTGTTCGCCAGCAGGTAAACACAACAAAAATTGGAATAATCGTCGATAAAAGTCATAAAATATTTAGCTCCTTTATATGCAGGAGGGTTAATAGGTCCACAGAGATCAGTATGAACCAACTCCAACGGCTTACTTGTTTTTTGTTCATGCCCTGGAAATGGTTTTCGACTCTGTTTCCCCATAACACAGGGCTCACACAGCAATCTGCGATTGGAGTTAAAAATTCGGTATCAAACCCCTACTTGACAACAACCAAACATCGTTTACATTCAGATGAGCAAGTCGTCTATGCCACACGAACAGTGGGCTCGATTCATCCCCCAACGTCAGATTACACGATTGACTTGACATTTTAACAAAGTCAATTGTGTACAAATCTGAGTCTACGCTAACACCAGTGGTAACGATTTTTCCACTGCAGCGTTGGATGATATCAACAGACTCTTCCCGAAACAAAGTGTCAAATCCCGACTTGCTCATACGTTTAACAGAAAGCAGATTCTGCGGCAGCTCCCGAGCATACCTTACATTTTTCAGTTCGATTACAATTCCATTCAATAGTTTCAATTTTACAGTACCTACCGACGTGACAGACAGAGAGACACCCTTCTTTGCAACACAGATACTATGCGGTCTGATCAAATCTGTATAATCACTGAACAGGCTTATATCATTAATTATGTGAATTGTGCATCCACTGTCAACTATAAACGTGGTTCGAGGCATTAAATTTACGTTTTCTTTTGCATTGCAAGAGTCATTAATTTTATTATTATCGTCATTATTTAATGTGAAGCTGTAACCCACTTATTAAAATTTCCATTGCACATCTGTGCCAAGCTCCTATTACTATTACTGTTATTGGAACTTTGGTCATTAACACGATTTCCACTGTTATTATTATTATTATTACAATTTTCATTATTATTACAATTTTTGACATAACAATTTCGGGCTATGTGCCCTATTTTGTTACAATAGTGACATTTCACGTTAGAATGTCCACCGTCAGTACCATTATTATGACCACGTCCATTAAAATTATTATTATTATTATTATGTGAGCTCGAATTTTGATTATTATTATTAAAATTATTATAATTATTATTTCCGCCTCGATTGAATCCACGACTATTATTATTATTTCGAGATCGACAACGATTAAAACGATTTCCATTATTATTATTATTATTATTACTATTACCAGAATTTCGTCCGACATTGTTGTGATTACCAAAATAAATGTTCTCCTCACCAGTGACAACCACTGATGAAGGTTTCTGTGATGCAGTGTTCAGAGTGTCACCTCGAACTGTCGATTTGCTATCAGAAGATAGCTCACGCTGGAAGTTATTCAATTTCATAAAAACTCCATCCCAGGTGACGACTTCTGCATCTTCTATCACAACCTTAATTGGACAAAATTCCACAGGTAGTGACCTCAGCAGTACCAAAATAAATTGTTTAGTGGTTGTTAAATCTCCCAATTCCGTTAAACGTCTACATCGAGAACGTAAATCTAACAAATATTTATGCAGATCAATACTAGACACATACCGTTTTGCGTACAAATCACCTCGCAAATCCATTAGCGTCAGGTCATTGCCGTTGTCTATGAGGTTCGTCAGGACATGGAACATTTCCTTCGCCGTCGTGTACGTTTGAATCATCTCCAGGTACTCGTCAGTTACGTTGTTTGCTATCAGGAACATCGCCTTCGCGTTCTCCTTGGACCAAGCATCTCCCCTGTTACGAACAGTCTGCAAAGAATCGATTATAATATTAGTTAATGACTCCTTTGCCAACAGCAGCTCCATCCTGAACTTCCACGTACAGTCATTCTGCCCATTGAACGGCTCAATCATGTTCTTCTTTCGCGCTTCCATCTCATTGATAGGTACAGACGATCAGTTACTCCGCAAACACAGCGATTTCAGCAACTTCCAGATACGTCGACCAACAATTCAACACAAACGAGATCACAGGAACATTGAACAGAGAACATATCAAACAATTGAAAAACAATTAGCAGGCATGATACTACTTGGGTGTGGTGAGAAGAATCCGACAGCACAACATTGACGAACTATAACAATGGCGACCACGTTGACATCCAGGCAACTGGGCCCATAACCTGTGAGAAGATGAGGAATTATCAACGGATCGAGATGACTAGAAACATATAAAACGAACCTAAACTACACACGACATCGAACAGAGACCAGATGCACACATTACGAACACATAAATAAAAACACAATATTCACTTAATTACGAACTTTTATTTCCACATTAAGTATGGTGGAGATGTTAACAAAATGAGTATTAAAAAGCGACTAGAGGTGTATGATTAAACATTATCACAGTTTGGTACAAAACACTAAAAATCACAGATTACAAAAATATATCGACAGTGTTGCCACCACAAATGATACGTGAGAATAATAGTCATGAGTATAATTTAATTTGCTATAATTCTCACACAAGTACCATCTCCTATTTGTCCTGTCCTTTATGAACAGGCGGCATGAGTGTTTTTCCAAGGGGTCTTTGGCCGCATAGATGGCCCCTCGTTCTAGTTTGACGATTCCTTGTTGTAGGATTTACCCCACCATTTGCACCTGTTGTTGCATTTGGTGGCTTCGGCGCCAAACTGGTTGTGAAAAAAGCAACTTTTATCATCCCAATTTTGAGACTGGTTTTTGGGAGATGATGTTCTGGTGGGATTTGAACTCTGACCCCTGTTACTGGAACTCGATCTTCGGTCTCTGGACTGGGACTGTTGTCCTCTGCTATTGCCACTGTTATTGTTGTTGCTTCTACTTTTGGATCGTTGTTGCCAGCTACTATTGGGTTTTGTCGAGCTTTGGCTTTTGTTCCATTTTACTTCATCGGTCAACTGAGCTATTTGGGCTCGAAGTTGAGCGAGTTCTCCAGTCTCTGCAGACACTGCACTGACCACGGGCTTTGACCTGGTGTATTCGAGTGCATTATCTGCGGATTTTGCAAGCAAGTCCAAGTCTGCGGATGTGTTTATCACGGTCAAACCTACGGCGGCTAGGCATTGCACAACACTTTGGGGAAGTTGTTTGAAGAATTGATTGTCTATGACAGAAGGGGCTACTATGTTATCTGCCTTCTGCCTCAATTTCGCCATGAAGATTGAGGGTTTGTCGTCCCCCATCTTCATACCACCCATCACATCATCAATAATTTCATTCTTTGTTTTTCCAAATACATTTTTGATCTTCTTGACGAACTAGACATATTTGTCATCTTCTATCGAAGGGCATTCCATGATGTCCAGAATGTGGAGGATTATCTGTGGGGACATGCCTCCACAGATGTGTAGATACCGCTGGTTCAGAGTTATGTTCTCGGTCTTGAACCTGCCTTCTAATAGAGTCAACCATAAGTCTACCTCGTTGGGCAGAAATTCTGGGATCTCTATCCTCCGTCTGTAAAAGTTGGGGTTCTGCCCTGGCTGCAATTGCAAAAGTTGCATAATCTGCACCAAGACTTCGGGTGTCAGCTGTGGCTGACTACATCCTCCCTGCGATGGTTGTGAGTTTTTGGTTGGTGGTGGGACCATTGCTATGTCTTTCTGATGACAAGCGTATTCCACAGAACTACTTCCTTCCTTGTTGGTCGAAAACACTGGCTCCTGTGTTTGTAGGACAGGTGTTTTTGGGTCAGAACTTTGGCTTAAAGTTCAACCACTCCTCAATGTTTTAACTGCTAGTTGTTCTTTATTTATTGCAGTTCCCAGTCGTGCTAATTCTGGGTGTGAAGGGCCTTCTTCCAGATTTGCTAAATTCGTAGAGTGTAGAGTCGAAGTCGGGGGGGTTGGGGGATGAGTCCAACCTTCTTCCTCCAGGTCTACTGTCTTGTTTCTCCTTGTTTGTATATTTTAAGGAGAGGGGTATGAATTCCCACTTCAGCAGACTCTACTTCGACAACCTAAAAGGTGTCTTAGTCTGCAAAAAGATTTTTATTTGCCAAGCAAGCGAGTTTCTCTCCAGCGCACTGCGCCAAATTTTTGTAATAGTGCAACGCGCCTCAAGACACCTCACGACGTAGCCAAAAAATCACGTTGGGGTCGCCACTGTGGAATACCTTGTCGTGAGAGATATTCTTACCAGAAGGAAATTCAACAGAATTAAAGCGTGTTCAGCCACTTTGTACATAAGTACGGGTAAGCCAAAACCAAGGCAAACACTGGCAATTTTAGAGCCGGTTTGGGTGGTTTATATACGGCTTATTTACACGCCCACAAACACACGTACGTAAGAGAATACGTATGTTGGTGAGAACGGCCAGATTGCATCATCCCCTATCGAGATAAGAGATGGCTGGCTGGTCCGTGTACGAATTGTGACATCATCTTATTGTGTCACGATTTGGTACTCGTACATTACCTGCAAGTACATACAGGTAATTACGATCGAACGAGTTTTGTGTGTTTAACGTCACAAAGACGATTATTTGCCTGCCCTTTGGGGCGGCGACTGTTGTTGAGGTGTCCGAGCCCCTTTACCTCATACCAGTGAGTCCCCACAGCTACGAAATTCGGAATAAATATTTATTTCAATTCATTATAGTATGCTACTAATTTTGGCGTGAATCAACTGGATGGTACTTCCGGTTCTTCTATTTTCGTTTTTATACGGTCATAAAATGCGGAATTTTGGAACAATTTGTACAAAATTTGAAACAAATAATCATTATAATTTATTATTATTGTAGCATGCTACCAATTTTGATGCGGATTGATCAGATGGTAATTCCGGTAGAGCTTTTTTTCCCTATTTTTTTCTAATTTGCATGAACTTTTCTTTTTACAAAAATTAACCTCACCTTCATGTTTTATTTTTATTTTTTTTTAATTTCATAACTTTATTATATTTCTTTGGTTTTATTTGAAATATATGATTATTTACCATACTTTATCATCATAATTAATTTTTCATTTCAAGAAATTATGCTTTTAAATTTAACTTTGTCTAATATTTTGTCAACTGCTGACAAATTTCGTACAATCATAACATACAATTAACGCATATAAACTTCAGACAATGTGACCATCAAAATTCATAATTTTTTTTCTCGAAAACCTACTTTTTCCAATGAGGCTTGCTGCGCTAGATTTTTTTTTTTCGTTATATTTCTCGGCCTTCCTTCGACAAAAATTTCGGCATTTGTTTCAAAAATGACTTTTGAACTTTTTGGCAGATTCATCATATTTTTTTTAAGGTAGATTTCGTATAATTTACCTATTACCGGAGAATGGCGTGTAATTTCACTAAAGTTTTTTCGATCATAGTCTCCAGACCCTGAAAAAAACCTCCCATTAAAAGTTTATATTAATATTCTTCTACATGGAATAGAGAAATTTGTCAAAAAGCTGCCGGGCGTATTTCTTTATGGATCTGGGTGAAATTTAGCATGTATGTGCTTTGGGTCAACATTTCATCAAATTCAAAGATGGGCGGAATTCGCCGATTAGTTGAAAAATGGTGGCTGTTTGAATTTGAAATTTGCAGACCCTGGGAACTGGGCGTATTTCATTTATGAATCGGGACAAAATTCGGCATGTGTATACTCTGTGTCTGTATCTCCTTCACCTTAAAATATTGTCCAAATCCGCCCATTAGTTTTCGAATTATGACTTTTTGAAGTTTTCATCTAGTATTTTTAAAAACCATAATTAATGCAACCCGCAATACACATAATTTGTAATTCTATGTTTTGTACGAAATCTACATTTCAAACTGGGGTGCTATCGAGATATTATTTTTTTCGTTATAATATGTGTATGAGTGTGAGAACTGTAAAAATATGACTGTTTATTGAGATGTTAGTCTATATCAAAAATGTTCTGAAGTGTAATTAGAGATAAGGCGGAATATAATACATACTTCGTTGCCACATGTGTGTTGAGGAAAGAAAGTTATGTCATTTTCATTATATCATTTTGGACTGCGTTCTAGGTTTGTCAGTAAATTTGGGCCGTATAAATCTGTTCTTGTTGGAATTTCTCTTTCTGATCATCGTGGTAAAAATTCGTACAACGATTTTTCGGGTTTTTTCGCGTCTTTTTCCTGATTTTTCGCCCCTCTTAATGCTGGTCGAACATTAAATAAGAAAAACAAAAAAAAAACAAACACATAAACCTTATTGAAAATCGCAATGTATCAGTTATCACAATTATGTTTTTGCAACACCTGTTTATAAACTCAATTTTTATACGCACCTTGACGATGTATAAAGCAAGCAATTTTAGAACCATTTAGGACCGATGTTTGAAGTAAGTACTTCATACATCGATCTTTACATTATACATAGGTCTTTACATTATACATCGCCTTGGGCGCATGCGTCATTTTATATTCTGATCTTACTGCTGCACCCAGCTTTCATTTTTTTTTTTTTTTGCAAAGATTTCTTCACTATAGGGATTCGAACCTCTGACTTCAGAATTGGTAGGTCAGTGCTGTAACTAGTAGCCACTATGCTATAAAGTTACATTGAAAGGTTGGAGATAGTTTGGCTTATATGTTAACTATTTACAAAAATATTTATTCATTTAATTGTTTTTTTCCTTTAATGGTAGGTGTTGCAAAAATTAGAGTGTTACGTACTTGTATATAGTAGATAATTGATACTTGTGTCATCAAAATCACTTATTATACACTCGTATTACAAATAACTATTATTTAAAAAAATAAATTTGTTTTATTTCGTCAAAATATTGCAATATTACATCGAAAATAGTTGAAATTATAAAGAAATATTCAGGAAAATCCGTACAGTTTAAAAAAAATCTGTATAAATCCGTAGGCAATCACAAAATTTGTACGTTTTCTTTTAAAAATCCGTTCATGTAAATATAAATCCGTACTCTTGACAACCCTACAGTGCATTCTTTTTCATTGTTCTCGCAGAAAGAACTATTAGTTCAGTCAGTGAAGTTCAAATTTTGGTATTTTGATTTTTGGTATATTTTTTGGTATATTTTGGAATTAAATATGAAACGGTATAAAGTAAATGTCTTCTTTTATTATATTATTTATATTTACTAGAGAGCACCCAATGCTACACAGCAATAATTTCCACTGACCTACATAAATGTATCGAAATTATATGATACTAGCCACCCTTAGTGCCAGCTTCGCTTTGCTCAATTATGGGAGTAGGAGTAGGAGGTCATTTTATCAATAATTCTTTTTTTTTTCATTATCATTTTCTTATTACTAAGTATAAAGTTATAAAGTGTATGGTTTTATGCAAATTAAAAGCTGAAATTAATGTATTTGCAATACAATGATGGAAATAATTTTTTTTTCAGATCTATTAAGACGTCATTTGTCTTCAAATTTACAAAAAAAAAATTCATTTATCTTCAGTATTCAATAATTTAAACTGAAATCAAGTAAGTGAAAGAAGTTTTTTTTTCAAAACTGAAGTTTATTTATTTCAAAAATACCCCAAAATGGTCCATATATTTATAGATGGCGCGATTTGTCAAAAACGCAATAGACCCTTCATTAATTTTATTACATAGATTACTTGGATTATTACAAAGTATAATCCTGGAAATTTTTGTAGTATGTATGTATGTATGTATGTATGTGTTAACCAGGTTTATCGTATACTTATATATATACTTATATATTATATGGGAGTCACAAATAAAATATTACTCAAGTAGAGAATCTTTACTAAATGCGGGTATTAGTCCTTATATTAGTACAGTTAAGTATGTGAAATGAATTCATCTACCTTCACTTTCCATTTTGTGGCTACTTCAGAGGTTAACTGCGAATATCTCGAAGAGAAAAACGTTCTAAGTACTTTTTTGTAGAAAATTTTATGTAGGTACTTTCATTTTTTACATAACTTTTCGATCATTGTCGGTAAATAAAAATATGCCAAGAATCTATTCGAAAAAGGTCAAACACACCAAATGTTTGCTTGTTTGGTTGGTTGAAGAGTATTGTGCGTTTGGTTCGTTTTGTGCGTTCGGTTCGTTTGGAAAAAATGCGCAAACGTGGACCTACTATCACGTCGTATCTTTATACTTTCATTGATCGCATATGTTTAAATGGAGCACGCATTTCTTGAGCGCGCATTTCTGGTTTTTTATCTTTTGTCAGAAGGTAATGAAAATGATTACTCAAGTTTCAGCGAACTGGTAAAGTCCTTTGTTGTTTAGGTAATTTAATTTCGCTCGTTTATTCAGCCGAAAAAGATCGTTGAAATTTTTAGTTTGATGGGTAAACGTTGTATATTTAAGTTGTTTTGTGTCAATTTGCCTTGCTCGCACAACCCATAAAAATCGAAGTATTATAACATCTTTGGCAACCGTTACCGTGCAGTTTCGTAAATTATGTAGGTTCTTGTAAAATTTGAAACATATTTTTTCGTCTGTCGTCAAGAACACCGTAAGAACGGAAAATAGTGTTAGCGCCTAGTAATTTTTCCTCGAAAAACTAGTTTTAGCTACGGTAGGTTTCCAAGGTTGGAAAAATATGTGGTCGTTGACCTGTGAAAAGTTTCAGCGAATATCCTCTAATTATAGTCAATAGGGTACCGTAGTTGGAACTACTCATTTCCAGTACGGGAATGTCTTCTTCTCCAGAAGTATGAGACTTTGATTGGAATTTTTCTCGATTAAATCTGTACAAGTTACATGTAAAATTTTCTAGATCCGCAATTTACTTAGCTCAATTTTTCAAGCTTGACGTATATTAAACTTTGATCGTTGTTTATTTTTTTTATATTTTTTCAAATTCTGGTCTCATTGGCCCTTTTCATCGCGAATTTAATCTTCGATACTTTTGCTGGACGATAAAATCATAACGGAGTTATATGTAAAAGGAAAAACTAATGAGAAAATAAAATTAATGTAAGTACAGTTTTTTTTTTCAACTGCTGAAAGGAGGACGAAAATATCATGACCTATTTTCGTGAGCTGCTGTTTGTTGTTGAAATATGCGATTCAGATCTTTTAATTCAAACATAAATCTCATCGATGAATTATAACGATTTATCTGTGATTTATCTTTCGTTTCCTGTTTTGATTTCACTTTCTGTCGGTCTTGTAATTAAAATCTCAATTGTCAATAATCGAAAAAAAGAATAAAAAAAGACGCAAACCATGTTTTTCCCTAGAAAATGAGTTGATTGAATGTTGCAATTTACTCTTTTGAGTTAATTTCTTGTCAAAATCGATTGAAAGTGAAATTTGAAAAGTAAGATCGTTCGATCAAAGAGTTGATTTATCATAGTTTTTAGTGAAAAATTGCACCTTTTTTTAAACGCTTTTATTCTAGTCCGATTGAGAACAGAATTTAGACTTTGTTTATCGCTTGTATGCGGATGGAGTATAAAATAGTTATCAAATTCGCCGCTGGAGTGTTTAAGTTGCGCTTTTACTTCTCTTATCAGGTAATCTATCAAAAATTCCCTTGAACTAAAAAATAAAAAATAAAAAAGTAAAAAATAATTTTTAGGTAAACTCTTTTATTCAAGTTAAGCGCTCTAAAAAGGAGAAAATAAAATAATTTTATTTTGTTTGTATCATCTAGAAATGGCATCAAATAAAAGCGTTTGGCGGACATAATGGCAAATTAGTATAGGAATTTAATGTCAGTGGTGTGATGCTATTGTTTCAATATAGCTTATATTGATGGTAGTGAAGAGAGATGACTGATACAGGGCTATATTCTTAGTCAATTTTTTACCTTCGGGAAAGCACTTAAGTAACCTTTCCCTCATAGGTACTTAAGTACTGAAACCACTGATCAAATATCATTGAAGTGGTATTTTATTTGAAAACTTAGGATTGTCTAGGAATATGGCCCATTCTGATACGCATCAAAATTATATCGACCCCTCAGAGGCTTGTAATTATGTCCTCCTCCCAGGTTGAATTGGGTTGGTATGGAATGGCACGGATAAATTTTAATTCATTAAATTTGGGTGGTGTTGTCCGCCCCACGCTCTTATTTGATGCCATTTCTAGATGATACAAACAAAATAAAATTATTTTATTTTCTCCTTTTTAGGGCGCCTAACTTGAATAAAAGCGTTTACCTAAAAATTATTTTTTACTTTCTTATTTCAAATGTTGGACATGGGAATTGGCCCATGTTTCTTTTTGTGCTCCTAAATTCTCTCCCGTAATTTTCTATTCATATGTTTAATTTTTTTTTTTTTTTTTTTTTTTTGTCAGATTATTTAATAATTACGAAGAGCTGGAGATCTTCGATGACGCAGTCGGATTAAAAGTTATATTTTTAAAATGGGAATTTTTACAATCTTCTTAAATTAGGAATGTAAGGTATTCTTTCAAAAGCTAAACTGGTGTTTCAGAAAAGTGCTTGGAAATTTGATACGAAGTTATTCAGACATTGTGTTCTGAATATTTCGTATGTCAAACACAGAAACAGTGTAAAGCACTCCAAAAAGAAATCAGTATCTTCATTTGAATTACTCAGAAAATCTATCATACTCGAGTCGATTTGTTTGTCTGAAGATATGTTTTTAGCTGAGTTTGAAGGAAAAAGTGCCGTGTGAAAAACTGGTGAGTGTTGAAGTGCCGATTGCACCCTCTGAACTCGATAGGATATAATATTATTTTTCTCCTTGAACTGTCTGATAAGTTTACCGAATGTCTGTGTTTCATGTAATCCTTGTACAGAGGTCCGTATTATAATCGATTAACGTCATTACTGAAGCTCAATTCCGAAACAAATATGCTCCTTATTGCGTAGCCGATTTCATAAGTGTACCCTCAAAATGCATCCAAGGTCGTCACAGTGTCGGCTTTTATTATAGATATTTTTTATATCTTACTGTTACTGATTGAACGTATCTAAGTTGTGAAATTGTTTTATCCCATTTTTTGAAACCGAACAACAGTGATATCGTAAAAATTGGTCTTTCTGAAATGTTTTGTACCGTAAATTGACCCAATAATTGAACGACATTGTATTTATGAAGGAAGAGAATAGAACATACTGCTTAATAAAACCTTGCCGCATTCCAGGGTTTTTTAAGTTTCAGTTGGTAGTAGGTACCCACCTGGAATCCATAACGCGTGATCCTCCAGTTTGATTTTATTCCTCCGAACAGTTCCAGACTTCGTGTCTACAAATTTTTAGTAAATTCTTACAGATTTGAATGTTATCTGTTATTTTGCTTGTTGTTTTAGAGTAAATTTACGTCTTAACATATATAAAATGTATCGCGAATCTAAAATTTTGCAGGTGAGATGAACGTGTTTACCTACTCAAAATTTGTGCTGAATTTTCTGATTGAGTTCAGGTTCTGCCTGTCTCGAAGTCTGTTATTATCGTTATATAATAAACAGCTGTTTCACAGTAAGTGAATACCTTTGTCTATGTACATAATGGACCTGGATTAGTTGAACTAAAAAGATTACCGTTTATTCTTATAAATCGAAAATCATGGCAGCCATTTTCCCGATATCTATTTTCATGAATCTAAAAAGAATAAAAGAACTAACGCAGCAATACTTCGCTAGAAAACCTATTTAGCCAACTTACATCTATAATTCAATAAGTAATATTAAATTCCTAATGCGTGAAAAAATTGAAAAAAATTATCAGTAGTTAGTTATCTACATCTAAAAAACATATTGTTATTGACATCCAAAAAACATATCGATTTATAAACACTTTATTGTTAAAAATTTAAGTAGAATAAGTAAAATAACTCCTTGCCTCGTAAATATGAAAAAGAGGCTTCAAGTAACGCTGGCGATTTGCTTTTCTTCAAAAGTTTTTTTTTGTTCTACATTTTTCTTGGAAAATACCGAATAAATAGACCTGATCCTACATAACTACATTCAGCTCTATTCGCTTTGTAGTTTCCTCAAAATCGTAAGAAATAACACTTTTACGGCATTTTTTTTCTTTTCCAAGTTTCTAGGAAACTACTGAATTAGTAAGTACGAAACCTCTGTCAGATTTCCACATACATAAGAACAATGTGTCGTGAAAATTTCAGCCTGATTCCATCTATAGTTCCCTCAAAATCTGAAAAAAAGAATTTTTCTTAGAAATTTTTTGTTTTCCAGTTTTCTTGGAAACTAGTGAATCGATAGGCACCAATTTCTGTCAGATTTGGTTTCATATGAGGATTACCTTTCATGAAAATTTCAGCTTTATGCCTTTTGTAGTTTTTTCAAAATGGTGAATATAGTTATTTGTGATGTAAGTGCCATAAATTTTATTAAAAAAAAAAAAAAAAAAAAAAAGAAAGAAACTGCGTTAATCTGAATGAGTAGCTCTTAATGGTGGATATGGCCAAATTTATGATAATAATTTTTTTCGATATTTAAATTCTTATTTTCTTCAATTACAGCCTTCTGATTTTTTAATTTTGAAATATGAATAGCCTAGGACATTCCCTGGATGGACAGGAACATTTTGAGCCTACTTTCATTGAAATCTATATACCTTTCATTGATATCTATGTACTAAGATACTTGCTCTGAGCAAACGAAATTCCGTTAGTTCCGGAGATGGACGTACCAAACATACATCCTACTGCTTACGCAGTCGGTAAAAAGTAGGTGATTTTGATACGAGTATGAATTGTGCAGCACGAGTATCAATTATCTACTTTGCACGTGTGACACACTGATTTTTGCGACACCCATCCCCTAAAAATGGCGATGATTTTTTTTTTTTCCTTTCAGATCCAAATAAAAATTAATAATTTTATTTTTTTTAAACCAAAAAATTATTTTTTGAATTTTTCACAGTTTCCTGTTTTTGTTTTTAGAATGTTTTTGAAAAATACAGTATTTAGTTCCCCCATGCGAGAAATTCGTCGAGATGTGAGAGAAATTCAAGTTGCAAGTGCACATGTGCAGAAGATAATATTTTTACTCTGTATCGAAATTCGCTACTTTTTGTTCCATCAAGGTGCGTAAAAAAAAGTACTTTTGAGAAGGGTGTTGCAAAAAAATTTTTGGCCATCCATGTATAAACATGTGAAGAAAAATCTGGTGAAAATGGGAAAATAGTACTTACCAATTTTTTTTTTTCTTTTCTTTTGAAACGGATAATTTTTATTACTCCCATTCCTAACTCTTTTTCGAGGTGAATTCTAGTACCCCGTTTGCTAGTAAATTGGGTAAAAATTATCCACCTCTCCTACTACCAACTAAAAAACATTACCTACCTCACTTAATCGCCCACTAAAAAAATTACCGTTTTTCGTGAAATTTTTAGCCGGCAAAGTGGATTTGCGAAAATGAGTGTTGTGAAATGGTATTCAGAAAATTTGATGTAGGACGTGAGATTTATTTGTGAAAATGGATGGTTACCAGCGAAAGTGATGTAGACACTCTCACTTACTTTCTCTTAAATTTATTAAGTTATATTATAAATAATGTAGAAGTACGGGCATTGGTATAGTTCTAATAAAATTCCAAGTCTGGAGGCACCTTAGTACTCTTCAATACTTCATCGAACCGTGATGGCGGAGAAAGTGGGGAAGAGATGTTGACATTGAAAACGTATCATTGCCATAGTGAAATAGTGTATTCCTGATCCATTATGTCAATAGTCGCCGAAGGCGAATACTAAGGAATATCACATCACAGTTCACTTTATTGTTGTTATTCGTTTAGAATATTATGATCCCTATGCTAGAAAATATCAAGAGAACGCCTGTAATTTGCTAAAACATCGATGCTTCATTGGTGATACCTGAAGTTAACAACGTGGAGGAACATGTTTTGAATAGTGATGAGCCAAAGCAAAACTTGAGACGACGATCAAGGTTGTTTTTTGCACATTAGGCATGAAGACTTCGATCAGGCGCGTGTATTGAAAAATATTTCGCTATTTTCTTTTAAATATTCAATTTGTAAAATGTACAATTTTTTCGTTTTTTTCTCTTTTTTCCGCCCTTTTTCTTTCTTTTTTATTTCGAGGGTTGTTTAAACCCTGTGCCTGCTCTGGATCTCAGTATTGCACCGTCAATTTTTGGTCTTGGATCGTCAAATCTTGATATTAGTTTTTCGGTCTTGTTTGTGCTACTTTTACTATTTCTTATTTATCGCTAAATCAAATTGACAATTCTTGTTCCTCCAAAATGTATAACAAAAGAAAAAACGAAATATTTCAAATTATTTGAGTTACAAAATTGTGAACACTGCTAAATTTGTTCATATTTTATAAGTTTTTCGTTCGGTCTCGGTCTTCCTTGTGTGGGGAGGGCCGGGGAGTGAGAGAGGAAAAGGGGGATTCCCCGGACCCGGATTTACAAAAAGTCCCGGAAGGCACCCTCCAAATGCTACGCCAAAGAAAAAATTAAAAATCGATTATATTCTAAAATAATTGTTTCGACTTTTAGGCCCGTTTTTTTCTCTCTGGCTCTGGCTGTAGGTCTCATGATATCTTATGATATCTTGATTCTAATTTTGCAATAAGTACAATACTAATACTGATTTTTCTTATTGTAACTTGAACATATTATAAGTTTAATTTTTGGCTATTCTCAATTAAACTAAGAATTATGAGATTTTGAAAGACCTATGTAATCATCATAAACCGTATTGAAATATTGATTTCCTCGCTAGTTTCACATTTTATTTCCAATTTTGTCGCTGGAAGTAGTTTCTAAAATGTAATAATATTTTCGTTTTTATGTATTTTTTTTTTTACTTTAACAAAGAATGAGAGGAAAGAAAAGGTTTGGTCTTCATTCTTCAGTGATGTTCAACTTGATTTTCTGCCCTGTCTTATTCTGTTTTTATATTCTCTTGTTGGTTCGGACTTTTCTTATTTTATGCTCACATTCGATACTTTTACTCTATTGCAAAAGCACTAAATATTCCTATCCGACGTATCACAATCGCAAAGAGAGAAATACCATCGCATTCAAATGTTGGATCAAAAATTATTTCTTCTCCGAACCATAGTGTGTTCAGTCAAACTTCGTCTTGTTCTTTCGAGAATTTTTATAGCACAAGTTTCATTAGTTAAAAATCTCGGTAAATGTGAAAATTTTGTTACTGTGGTTTCATGTAAGCAGAACATGACAAACTACATTGTAGAGACATTTGACTTAAATATTAATTCCTCAGAAATTTGTGACTCATGTCATGAAAATTACAAAACAATTGCCCTAAAATTAAAAGAAACTACATTTTATTATGATGATTTTTCAAATCATTAATAAATGAATTGATATATTGGGTATACATGAGGTCTGTGTAATAGAAACCAATAAATTGATTAGTCCAATTAATACACATGTTTCCCATTTATTTTCCTTATTACAAAATAGGTATGTACATCGAAAATGTTATTTCGTAAAGAATCGTAAAAATAAGAAGTTTGAAAATGAATCTCATTGTTCAGAGATAATTTTTACAACGAATTTTGTTTTATCTGAATATTTGTTCCGTAATCCAAATTACTTCAATACTTATTTACAAAGCCGAATGATATTCTGTCTGTACCAAAACAGTCGAAAAATCTCGGTGTAGTTCCCACTATCCACCTTTTATGCTTAATTTGTGATATAAAATGACTTCTACCATTTTCAAATTGTTAATAGAAGAATGCGGTCTGAGATGAATCTGTTTTCAATGCATCATATGAATCTTATTTCCATTTTTTTTTTACTCGAGGGAGCAGTAAAAATTTTGTGCCAACAGAAAAAAAATCTATCTTTACTATCATTTCATCCAAAATAAAGGTATTTCAGACGAACATCTGATGGAAAATTTGGAAACTATAATGGAACATGTAAACTTTGAATGGAACTATGTTTAAGTAGTTTTTCTATGAAAATGTACTTATTAAAGTTGGTGTCCTGAAATGACATGCGGGTGTGGGAGTAGGGACGTTTTTCATTTCATAACTCTAAGAAAATTTTTGCCCTAAAAACTCAAATTCATATATAGTAGAACTCGCTTATTAAACTCACGTATAAAGAACTCAACCGCCCATTGGAACTTAAAATTGCTTGGACGGATCAACTGTATCCAAATGCATTTAAAAAAAAATCGTTTATTGGACTTAATAATTTACTTTATGTACTCAAATTTCTGATAGAAACTTTAATAAAACATGAAAAAACATGAACTTATTGATGTAGTTAACAAGCAGTAGTGATTTTTATTAAAGAAAATGAGGAAATTTATGAAAATCCGCCCTCAAATTGAGAGGTGATGGAAACTTTTTGAAAAATACAGCTTAAATGTATAATCTGTTACGTCTCTAGCCTACACATATTTTACTATAACCTATACATATTTGTAGTAGATCGTAGTAACTTTTCATGTCTCATTAGACCTAAGATTTTAATTTTTATTATTTTCGTTTAATAGGCTCATTTGGTTATTAGACTCACTTTGCTTCGGTCTCGAAGTAAGTTTATAATGAACGGGTTCTACTGTATATAAGCCAATTTTTTGTTATCACGGTGCAGGTCAAAATTTTCGTTCGATAGTCACGAAATTTGGAACGAACATTAGTACTAAACCCAGGACCTGACCCATTGATTTTAATGTGAATTGACCGGACGGTACTTCCGATACCGCTATTTTTGTTTTGATTTTGGCGATAAAATGCTTAATTTTGAACCCAAAGCTACGAAATTTTTAACAAATATTGACTGTAATATACCATCAATTTTGGTGCAGATCGGCCCAATGGTACATATGGTACAGCTATTTTTTATATTATTTTGGTTGTAAAGTGCTTGATTTTGAATCAGTAATTACGAAATTTGAAAAAAATATTTACTATAATTTATTGCAAGATGCTACCAAGTCGGTGCGGATCGAAGGTGAGATACTTTCAAAAATCCATTTTTGTATCGATTGAAAAAGAGGTAATGGTTTTGTAATTTTCGGTCAACAGTTACAAAATTTAATACCGTCATCAATTATGATCTATTACTAATTTTTTAGCAGCTAATTTTCTACTTTTTGAAAATCTATTTTTTGTAACGGAGCTGCTGTTGCGTTAAGAGTTTTTTAATAATTTTAAACGGTCACAGTATTGTCGGGTGCTTGACATTTTACAGAATAATGTTCGTCATTGAGATCTATCTGTGTGAGTCAAATTTTTTGAAAACCAGCGCCATGTATTGTAGAATATTACTTTCGTCTATTTTCTGATTTGATTTTTAATCTTCTCTTTTTGTTACTTTTCTGTTCTCGATTTAGTGTGGAGGAGATGCACGTCACGCCGGAGAATGATTGCGAAAAATCACGCGGTGAAAACGATCCCAACCCTAATAAACTGGATTCCGAAGGTAATGAAGATGCCCAAGAAGAGTTGTTTCCTTCCGTAAATGGTGTCAAATCGGCCGTTTCTATTGAAATTCACGATAAGCTCGCGCCCCTAAACGATGCTGCGAAGGAAAATATTGAACCAGAGGAGGGTGAGGAAAATGTCGAAGAAAAGCTGGCCAATGGTGTTAATCACGATGCAAATGACGACGTCGAGGAAGAAGAAGAAGAGGAAGCTGTCGAAGACGAAGAGATAACCTCAGTGGACGAAAAGCTTCCAGTTATAAAATCAGCGATGGAAGAGCCAAGCGAGGTCGATGACAGCACTCGCATGGAGACGGATGAAGTTGATACTGAAACAGCGGCAACAACGCAGCTTGAGGATGCCGATGACGCAGCTGAAGTAACACAGCAGGAGGCGCCGTCGCCGGGCTGTGAAGCTTCGAACATTGAGCCATCGTCTGAGGAGGTATCCACAGTCAAAAATGAACCGAACACCACTTCGTCCGCTACAAACGACCCCATTCTCTCTACCATTAATACTGTGAACACCACCGCCACCACCACCTCAATTCCAACGTCAGTCCCAACGATTATCCCTCCTGTTACTAGCCCAGCCATCAAGTCTCCTACAACAAGCACAACTGTCACCCCTGCTACAACCATCTCTACTGGCACCCCTGTTACAACCACCCTCGCAATCACACTTCCTACTGCCACTGTTTCTATCATCTCTGAAACCACTACCACCACTACCAGTTTGGAAGTCGACCCTGCAGATTATGAAATGTCAGTTTGCGAAGAAGAACACGAAAAAAAAGTTGAGTCCCCCGAAGAAAAAGAGACTGTCGAAGCGCCAGCACTGGTCGTCAGGGTAGCAGAAAGTGAGAAGCCGGTGACGAACCAAGAAGAAGTAGCTCCGTCCGCATCGGGAGATGCCTCTGTGAGTGCAAATTCTGATGAAGTCACAACGGAAAATAAAGTTGCAGAAAAAATTGAGACTTCCAACTCGACGAGCGAACCCGTTGTCGAGAAAAAAATAGCTCAGGTAGTTCTGGACTTGGGAAATCCATTCTCTAATACGTTTTCAAATAAGCATATAGATGTCATTCTTCTTATAATCATTTATCGGGATAGTAAACATTTTTTTTTTAAGCGATTTTTTTGAAATTCGTTTTAAAACTGTTCTGAGCGGTATAGAAAAATACCCTGTAGAATAAGAATTCAGTTGAATTTTCGTATGGTGCTGCATGATATTTTAGAAGTTCTACTGTTTTAGTAAAGGCTTTTTTTCGTAATCTTCAAAAGGAAGTAAAAAATAACTATTTTTACTGGTACATTTGATCATTTTTAGTATCTTCTGAAAAATTCTGTGTAATTTTTCAACGTCGTTTCTTAACTTTTTTGTCTGTTTTATTTGGCCGCATATTGTTCGTCTGCTCAGTCTTTCACAAAGGGATAAAAAAGTGAAGATCATCATTTAGAAATGAATTTAAATAGAATAGACCACTCTTCTTCGTTTTTTAGTGAAACCTTCTTAGCTGTTCATGCATAATTCTGAATACTACGCGTTTAGGGAGATTTTTATGGCTAATGATTTTAATTACCTTCGTTTGATTCATCTGTGTGTCCATTAGTGAATTACGGTAGAAAACAACAGCTTGTGGTTTCATTTTTCAAATATATTGCTAATGTAGAGTGATCAGCATGACTATTTTAACTTTTTTAGTCGTGAAAATCGAATCAATGTACTATGTAAATTTAAATCTTGGGAATTTATATCTATTCTGAAGGATTAGAAGTGAACATTTTATGTTTGATTCTAATGTGATTAGCGATGATTATATGTTATTCTTTTCTCCATGACAGCTGTAGAAATTTTAGAAAATTATTATTATGTCACTCAACGAACAGTGAAATATTTATTGTCATCGAAGAAGTGAAACTTTGAACAGTCTGTAGCACCCATCTCATCGATTAATAATTACCACGATGTAGTATGTTTCTGTACTGTGGCGTTATTACGAAGGACTGGTTGGCGCCTTCAACATTTCTACTTGAGGAAAATCCTGATACTCCGTTAAATTCTTGCATTTTGACTCGAAAACACGTGACATTTTTTTATTCCCTATATCAGACCTGTTCAACCTTTTTTGAGCCGCAGTCCGCATTGACTTTTCAAAATCTTCTGATGGGCCGCATAATTAATGTATTTGCAGGTATATTTAGGCCTATAATTTTAAAATATTAAGTATCTATCTGCAGCTAAAAAAATGCTAGGTCCCAGTACGTACAACTCACCTTTGAAAGGTGGAGTCGTTTACAAGTAAACAATAAAATTTTGCAGGTGAAGCGATTGAAAAAATTTTATTACAGTTTTTTGTGTTCTGTAACATATATTTTAGTACTCTGAACTTTGGCGTGTCAACCAGTTCTCTTCACCCGGTGGATAAGGTTAGGCGCATATGATATTTTTTTGGTGAAGTTATAGGTACCTACATTAAATTTATAGCTATTTCTATTTCTCTCACATAATTTAATAAATCTTTTCATTTTTTCCTTTATCTCCACTTTTTACCTAGTTTGTTTGCAAAAGGTGTATTAAATTTGACCTCACGAAAGGGTTAGGAGTGTGGATGATTGAAATTATTCGTTTTATGAGAAAAAAAACGATTGGTACTATTTTTCCTTTTTGACCTAATTTTATATACTTATATATATACCTGAAATTTCGTATTTACAGTTTTGAGAAAACTACATATTATGGATAGAGCTGAAATTTTCACGAGAGATAGTTCTTATATTGGAGCAGGTCTAATAGAAGTTTGGTGTCTATCGGTTAATTAGTTTCTGAGAAAACTGGAAAATAAAAAATTCCTGTAGAAGTGGTTTTTCCGGTATTCTAAAAAAATGATAAAAAAGATCGAACTGAAATTTTTACGGTCGATTTTTTTCATGTTGATGCAAGTCTGACAGAAGTTTGGTGCCTGTTACTTTAGCATTTTCCCATAAAACTTAAAAATAAAAATTATGCAGAAAAAAAAATTTTTTTTCACGGTAAAAAACTATCAAACCGATAGAGCTAAAATCTTTACGAAAGATAGTTATCATATAGGAGCAGATCAGAAAAGTTTGGTGCTCATTAATTTAGTAGTTCTTGAGAAAACTGGAAAATAAAAAATTAAATTTTGAGGAAACGATAAAAGTGATGGATGAATTATCCTTATGTAGGTGCAAGTCTGATAGAAGTTTGATGCCTATTAATTTGGTAGTTTTTGATGAAACTGAAGAAGAAAAATTGTTGAAAAAAATTTTGTGTTCCCGGTTTGAAATAACTACGACGGCGATAGGGCTAAAATTTTCACCTAAGGTATTCCTCTTACGGGACTAGGTGCCTGTTCATTTGTTTCCGAGAAAATTGGTAAACGAAGAAGTCCTGGAAAATCGGGTTTTACCAATAGAACATCGATAACTATCGATAATTCTTCGTAATTTTTTTTTACTTGAAACTAGCAGTGAAATATCGATGTATGAATGGATATATTTGTCAATTTTCAATATTTTTCCAAGTTTTAGAAATCAAGGTTTTTTTTTAATTATGGATAAAAATAGGCAATCTGGGTTTTTTACCCAAGTATTAATGCGCTGGTTTTTTTTTTAAATTCGCTCAAATTCACACACGTGCCGCGGATTGCCCAGACCTGCCCTATTGCCTATTAAGCTCTTTTCTTTCGTATTAGGTTCTTAAATTCAATTATTTTATCATTTCTCTTCAGCTTTTCTGGTTACATTAGAATTTTTCGTTTTTACCATGCCTTTTTGAATGATATCAAAAGGAGGCGTTCGTAAATTTTGTGTTGAGTATAAAAATATCGGTACTAAATGATTATCTATCTTTAACAGATAACTGTAAAAGAGCCTCCAAAGGAGGTGACTATTACGCCAGCTGTGGGCGGTACGAAACGCCGCGTTGAAGTGGCTGATGAAGTGGAACCTGATCGAGATGGTGGTATTAGTAGCAGCTGCAGCGGCAGTGGTAGCGAAACTGAAAATACTCAAGACTGCAAACGGATACGTTTTGACGAGTCAATTTTCGAAGAAGATGAACGCGAACGACTTATTCGTGAATTCGTGGAACGTTCCACTGACAATTCGGAAGAGATCGGAAAGAACTGCGACAAATTACAACACGAAATTGCAGCTCTATCGGATCTAGCCCGTGCAAAAGAACTAGAATGGAATTCTATAATGCGGTACGTCAGTGCAGTTGTCTTTTTTTTTTTTAGGGGGTACCTCTTGCTGAGTATTTATTTTCTCTGATTTTATGGCTTATGGACGAATGTCCTTTTTCGATTTAAAACCACAATTCTTTTGATTCACCACCATACACAACAGTGGCGGAAAGGATAACGAACAAAATCAATTTTTCGGCACTTTATCGGCGTGTCAAGTTAGATTGTGAGGGATGGAATCTACTGAACGACATTGACTTGAAAAGCATTGAATGATTTGGGAGTTGAATTGGTGATTCTATATAATAAATAGGTTGGACGAGTGGCTTGGACTACAAGAAAAATTATAAGTCCCTGAAAGTTGACTTCTTCAAGTTGCTTATTGTTCATTATTGTGTGAGAAATGTAAGTTCGAATTCCAATTTCTTGAAATTTTTATAAATTTTGAATCGTATTTTGTAATGGATAATTTTTCATTGTTGTGGTTAACCTTTTAAGATGAGTCAAATTCTTAGTCTAAATCTGTATTTCCCTACCGCATCCCTTTCCCATCGTTCAGCATCTTCGCACGCTCCTCTCTTTTTTAGTTTCTCATTGCCCATCTGATTTTCTCCTTATTTCGTTTCATGCCCCTCAGTTTGGAATCATCATTGTAAAAAAAATATTATCGAATTTCCGAAAGAAAAAAAACATTCAATTGCCTTCCTTACCTCTGTTTGTCCTTTATTTGGGAAAATCGGAATGGTTTTATTTTGGAAATCCATAATTTTTTGCTGATTAGTAATTTTTGAATGAAGTCATTTCGTTGTAAGTAGAATGGTTTTGTCAATTTCGCCAGTAGGCTTCATGTCTCTTAAGCTTCCCTAGAAAATCATGTGATATCCGTAACCTAATTCATAAAATTCAATGATCTTTGTTATCAAATTTATTCGAGTTATTTACAATTTAGAATTGAGTCTTGCTGTTAGATTTAGTATCGTTGATTCATCAAATTGAACTTATAATTACCTAGTATTTTATCTGGAAACTTTTTGTTAGCGAAATCGGCCCTCTTCTTGTATATAAATTTCATCTTTTAGTGTTTCTCTTTGTTTAGTTGTCACTGTTTTCTTGGAATTTATTATTTTCTGACAGTCAACTGAGGAATTTATTGAATAATTTTGTTTGTAGCTTGAAATTATTTATGAGCAGAATGTCCACTCGCTAAATATTACTCTCGGATTGTACAGTTTCTCCCTAGAGTAGGTACTATAAAATAAGCAAAAAGTAACCTTCACTTCAGCATTCACCCAACTCTGTGCAGTGTTATGCAATTCCAGTCGTAGTTAAATGGTATTAAATTTGCGTTAAAATTTCTTCACTTCTCTTCATTTATTAATCTATCATGTGTACGTTTTCTAAGTAGTCAAGGCAAGCAGTCATGAATGCTTTATCTTAGTAGACTATGGTGTATTTTCTTTTTACAACTAATTGCAATCAGTGCAGTGGCCGGACCTGTGGAAAAGCACTGATCTTGAGTCATATATCACGAGTATATAGGTCTCTCAAATTTTTCAGGTACACGATATAATTATTATGTATGAATACAACCCCTGAAGCGCTTTGTGTGTCATCTTGGTAATACTGATCAATTTCTTATTTCGATAGAAACAATAAATGACGAAACATTTCGGTTGGTGTATGCGCATAGAATTTAGGAAATAATTTTGCGTTTATAGTTTCAGTCGCCTTTACGTTCGTTATATGAATATGAGTATATTTTCACAATAATTTTGCGTTTATAGTTCAGTCGCCTTTACGTTTATTATATGAATATGAGTATATTTTCACGTTTTACTTATTTTGTTCATTTTTTGGAAGTCTGTGGAGCCTCCGGTTTTCGACCTATGACAATGAACTTCGCAATAGTGCAGTTAGAAGCTTTCGTGGGCTACACATTCGTGCTAAAATTTTTTAAATTCATCCAGTAGTTTCGTAAGGAGGGGATTTCAAAGTTTTGCAAACCCTCCGTGTCATACCAATATAAGATTTTGGCTTGAAATTGTCACAGTCGTTAGAGATTATTAACGACTGGTTTGGTATTGAGTTTGAGCAAAATTAGTCGACTGTTTCCAAAATGGCCGCTAATACAAAATTTGACACTATTAGAGAAAACCCTTGTGCCGCGGTTAAAATTGACGTTTTTTGTATTCGAAATGCGGACTAAAAGTATTCCCCTCTATTTTGTCAGGTGCAGTTTTTTGGATTATTGAAAAGAATTATAAAATGTTCGATGAAAGATGTTTGTTTGTAAAGGGAATGCAGTGTTTTCTCAAGGGATTCAATTTTGAAATATTGAAGTATGTTTTTGTTGAAACAGATGAAAAAAAATCGAAAAAATACCTGAATTATTGTGGTATCTCAAAGACTTATTCTGTCGATAGCGTCTTGATATTTAAAGAAAATAGGTGAGAATTTTTTATAGATTTTACGTTTTTCTCCGATAAGTTCATCAGTATGATTGATACGTCTATAGGTTGAGCGTCTATAATGAATCTTTAATGGATTTTATGGAGATAAATGTGCCTAACGAAAGCTCGACTTGGAAAGACTTCGAACAAAATTTTTGGCTAAGGACCTTTTTTTGGATAAATTTCGGCGTAATTATGAAGTAAAACTTTTTTGATGGCGACTACAGCAATTTCCGGTGGAGAGTATAAATTAAAATTAAATCAAACATGAAAAACAAATTTGAATTAAATCTCAATTAAATCAGAATTATCTCACTATTCTATTCAATATTTGAGAAAATTATAAATTCAGCTTTACCCGATTTTTCGTTAGAAATGTATATATTGTGTAGTCTCTTTTATTGATAAAATGAAATGATACCATGAAAACATAAAAATGTGTGAAGCTTTTGAAATTAGTTCGAACATTTTTATCTGCTTCCGTCATCTCTTTGGATCGAACTCCCATTCAGTTTGTTAGCTTGAAGTTTTTCGTGAGGCATCGTTTCTTATATTGAAAATTTCAAAAATCTTTTTGCGAATCCTTGGTTTTTGTTTTGATTTGTTTGGTGTTTTTCTCTTACAATGATGTTGTTTGATTTGGAATTATTTTCAGATTATTAAAACTTAAAGAAGAAATGCTGGAACGAATTCTTTTCAAAAAGCGCCACTTGGATGGTCATAATAATAAGGATTTGTCAAATTTGAATAAACAGTTTAAGAACTTTGTTTCGTCGTCTTTGTTGCTCGATTCCTCGAACAAAGTAAGTAAATAACAATTTTAAACTGATCTTCATTTAAAAAGAGTCCAGTTTATCTAGAAGATGGAGAGTACTCAGAACTTCTGGAATCACTGTTTTAGACGTTCATTTGTTTGAATGATATATCAGTTTTGGAACTTGATTTATAGATCACCATGCCGCATGTTGCACGAAATGCTCAATGAGATTTAGTTGGCTTGTGGGTCTTGTGGTTAATAAGTCATTAACAAAATATGAGTTTTAGCTTTAATGCATTTTTTGTGACAGACGAAAGCTTGCATTATACAACATTGTTTTGATTAAATTTATCTTGAAACGTTAATCAAATAGTCATTAGACTTACTTCGAAAATTTATTTCGAGCAAAACGTGATTATAGTACAAAATTTTTAGAGTTTCCTGGAGGTAGTTTATTATTTGAAGTATATTGTGTTGCAATACAGATCAGAAATTTCTCAAAAGTTTCTCTTCTTTAATAGTTACTGAAGTTGTTCGAGAAGTCTTGATTGAGACTTTCCCCGTCACTATTTATGGATTCGTGATTGGATTATCTTGTAAAAAGTTTGACGTTGTTAGAAAATGTTAAGAATTTGGAAGTAATTTGCTTTCGAGCTTAGTATTTTGTTGAAAATTTTTGTCGACACAGTGGTTAAATCATGGTAAAACCCTCGACCGCTGAGCAGTGAGAGGATGGTGGGAGTTAAGGTATCGAGCATTGAATCATAGGGCCGCATATTGTCTTAATAGTTTTAGGTTTGTGCTAAATAAAGTAAACAAGACCATAGGAAATTTGTTTATTATTATGATACTAGGCAACAACGTAAAGTTTACATGATAATACTTGATGAAATTCAATCAATGTTTCGTCTACGTGATGAGAAATGTTTGGCATTGACTGGAGTGTTTTGATATCGAGAATGAAGTACCTGTCGATATTTTGAAGTCTTACTGGGTATCGATGTATAATATTGATATCGATTAATGTTGTCCTTATCACTTTTTTCTCATTGATGAGGGTAATATTAAAGCCAACAAATCCTCGGCTGTAAATGTCTTTTTATGAAAAAATGAGAGCTTCCTGTTGCTCCATTGCCAATCGTTTGATAAGAAATTCGATGATTACGGTTGGAAATGTTGCGATACAGTGGTAGAGGTGGTCTAGTTAATCAGTGGTAAACGTGATACTGTAGGTAGATGAGATTAGGGGAAGTAAGTCGTACAGTTTCGTTACCCGGGGGTGATCTGATCAGTCAACATCTAGAGAAATATATCTACAAATTAATAGTGTCCAATGCTTGAAATTTAAATCAATCATCAGTTTGATGGTAGCATTTGGTTTCCGAAAATGTTTTTGAATATTTTTTTAATGATCGATTTGTTAGTTTGACTTCCGGTCAATCAATCATGATATTATTACGTAGCTTTTTAATTGCCTATTTACTGGCTGATTATAAATGTTACGTAGCAAGTAAAGACACTTTCAGTTTGTTGATCAAAAAGAAGAATATCGGTATTGTTAACGTTTTGCTGCCAGAATCGGCTGGGCCTGGTTTCTGTCAAAAATCACCTGTACACGCATCTTTCGATCGTAAAGGGAAACACACGCGTGTACTCGTTGGTATTTTCTGTAGTTCACGCCCAACCTTGTGAAGGTTTTCTCGTCTCGACCGTCGTCTAATTTATTTTTGTTTTTCGCTTGTTTGTGCAGTCGAATGTTCGTAGTAATGAGAACTCGTCAGCTGCCACTATTAGTAACCAGGTGACCGTCGTTCCTATTGGCCCCTCTCCGAGTGGAGGAGTCGCATCTACTGCCGCCGCCGCTACTGCATCAACAAACGGTGGCTTGTTTAATGCGCTATCACCACAACCAGAACTGATCAGCAAGTCCTCAAATGGTTCTCCGGCCGTGACGTTAGACCCGCTCAACAAACTGAGACCGCATCGGCCGATACTTCCGAAGCCGCCTCCTGGCACTACTTTAAGCACGGCTTTATCGTCGCAACCGCATACGTCTTTTCTGCAACAATCCGCTGCAGCTGCTCAATTGTCGTCGTCGTCATCCTTGTCTTCGAATATGACTCATCCTTCCTTACAGTCGTCTGCTGCCGGCTTAACGCCTAATTCTTTGATTATCGACCAGAATTTGGTGGTCGGCGAAGGTCGTCAAGGGCCAACAGTCGACGTAAAATCGATAATCGCCGAATTTCGATCCAAAAATCCGGACTCGCTGCCCAGGCGAGGTCGACGTAATTTACCGTTCCCGAATCGTATACCGGACGGTGCACCTGGTCCACGATTTTTGCACAACACCGCCTTGCTGAATATGGCGAATATGGCTGCCCTGCAATCAGCGTCGCACGTGAGGGCGGCTGCGTCATCGACCACGCATAACGACCATCGAGCTACCAATTTCATGTTAGGTAACTATTTTTGGAATAGTGTTATAAATGTTAATCTGGAAAGTGCCGCCTTAACTGATTTTGTATGTTTGGTCATCTACCTACGATGGTAGTTTGCGTTCTCCACATGGCAAAAATACGCCCCGTAGTCGAATCATCCCCTCAGTGCTCATCTGGAAATCGCTACCGAATAATAATATTGTATTTTTTTTCGTAATCCGAGTACAGTTTGAATTTGTGCTGATCTGAATTCAAGAGTAAATTAGTTCAATTATGAACCTCTTATTGATAATATTTCTTCCCTAAGTCAGGCAAAATAAGTAAAAGAAAAAAAATCAGTAAGATCGACATTTGTACTATTTGTAAATTTTTGTTGACTTGAAAATTTTAACATTTTTTAAAACGGAAAAAAGGAATTAGTACAGCGTGTAGAATATTTTCAATTATTGTAATAATTGAATAAAATAGAGAAAATTTTGGAAGACAGAATCATGGCACTCTTCTCAATACCTTGAAAATAACCGTGTTTTTATAGGGTCAAAAAAACTGAAAAATTTCTTCTGTTACTACTCGGTCAACAGATCAGATTACTTCAAAAATAGTATTCCTGGAAAGCTATTGAAAGTTATTCTTGAAATAATTTGAATCTGTTACAATACCTATGATCCATAGTTCGGTGACCAGCTTTGTTATCAGTCTAATATGATGTTACGTAATCGATACACTCGTATTTACTAGTTTTCATCGGTTAGCCTGTTAGTTTTAGGAATCGCTTTATTTTTACAAATCAACTTTTCATCAAAAGGAAAACTTAGAAATAATGGAAGTATTTAATTGGAGACTAATACATTGTCTGGTTCTTTTTACCGTGACATTTTTTCAGTAATAAGTATTTGAAGAGGGTAACCACTCATTTTTACGATTCAAAAATCCCGAATCCCATTTTCTGACATTTATTTTCACGAATCGACTATGACAGAAATGTTCACGAAAAACGGTAATTTGCTTTTAGAGAGTTTAGGTGAGGTTGGGTAATTTTTTTTTTTTTGTAGATGGTAGATGAAGTGGATGATTTTTATCCACTTTGCCTGCGAATGTGATATTAACATTGACCACGCTAAAAGGTTAGAAGGTGGGGATGATTACAATTATCCGTTTCATGAAAAAAGAAAACGATTGGTACCAACGGTTTTTTAAAAAGTACGTTAGGGGTAGCGTTGAAATTTTCATGAAAGTGAAAGGTGGTCCTCACATAGGACCAGGTCTGATAGGAGTTTAATAGTTTAATGTCTATGGGTTCTATAGTTTCCGAGAAAACTGGAAAAGAAAAAAACGCTGAAAAAGTGGCTTTTTCCAAGATTTTGAGGAAACTGTAAATGTTATACGGTTGAAATTTTCTCGAAATACAGTTCTTACTTAAGACCAGGTCTATTAATACAGTGATTTCTAAGTTTAATATAGAATAAAAAATTTCTCGAGAAAAGCAAGTCCCCTGTTTTGCTTGAAGTATCTTCTCCGTATTTGTGATTCAAGGGGTTATTTTGCTTGTTCTCTTCAAAACTGTAACCGTGAAATTTCAATTGATCGATGTTTTTTATAAATCGGTAACTATAGATAGTTCTTTGTAATGTTTTCATGAATTTGAAATTCAGGATTGTTGGTTGAATTATGGATGTAAATTAGCGAACTAGATTTTTTAGAGAAGTTTTTCTGCGCATATTTTCCATTTTTTTAATTTAAATTCGTGAAAATGAATGTCATGAAATGGTATTTGGGAAATTTGATTTTCGTTTAATTTATTTGTCGTGAAAATAGCTGTTTGATTTTCGATTCGTGAGAATGAACGATAATCCTTGATAAGCAATAGTCCAGCTGCATAAACTTCTTAGTAAAGTAACCGAGCCATAATAATATTATCTGTGTGTTTTGGGTCTTGATAATAGAGTGAAATAGTAATACTTTTAGGGAACACAGTAGCGGTAAAAAAATTCAAACTATTATAATTCTTGAATGACACCTAAACCCATTTCGAAAAAAGCTGTTCTAAACTGTTGATGATACTGCCCATAACTCGTGTATTCTACGACTGTTTAATTTTAAGGAGTACTTGATCGAATTTCGTTTTTATCAATTTTCATTTTTTGGTTTTGTAGGTCAAGATAATGCGATATCAGCGTCGCTGAGCCGTTCCGATTTACAGCAAGTTCGCCATCCTAATATCGACTCGCTGATGTTGACCGTCAATACAAGCGCCGGCGGTGGCGGTGCGTCCCACAACTCTAGTCAACAACAAAGTGGCGGCGCCGGCAACGTTAACCACGGTACCAACGCCGGTATCGGGAGCAGCTCTATCGCCAATAACTGCTTTCAAGAAGCGTTGGTGAAGTTGTCGAAAATGAACGAAAAACGCGACATGGCGCTTAACGCGGTTGGCATGCATAAAGCGTCGTCTTCCACGTCGTCGTCGTCATCGTCGCATTTGCCTCCGCCGCCTCCCTACCCAGAGGTGACATTGCATCCGGTGCTCGCACCACAACAGTCTTCCGGTTCGCCACCCGTTCAGAATTCGCTACTGCACGGTATCCTTACCAAATCGAGTAACAGCCTTAACAGAGGCGTCGCAGCCGGAGGCGGTGATCATCATCAGGCGACTAGCACAATGGGTGGTGGCGGCGGAGGAATGGGTCCATCCAGCGTGAGCAGCATGCAGCAGCATCGACCCACCACCTTCTCGCCGACACTTGCTCGACTGCTGACGACGCCCGACCGCAACCGGACTAGTCGTGCCACCATTAGCCAGTCATCTCGTAGTACCAAGTCTGCGTTATGCGAAATTCTCAATTCAAAGGTGAGTCGAATCGACTTGCCAACCTTATTCCTAAAGTTGGGAACATTTGAATTTTGTTACCGCATCTCTAACAGTATTTTCAAAAAATTTCGTTGCCTTCCGTTTGGTCAAACAAATTATCCTCAATTTTAGGTACTTGACGTAACTTGATGCGAATATTGATTTTTCAGTTGAATAGTTCGATGTGAATGAGACCAGTTTCATAATTTATGTCATTTTAAGTGGCTGACTGATTGAAACAAGCGAACTCAAAATGAACGGTTTTGAAAGTTATACAAGTTCTGGTCGTATAACCAGTCTCAAAAAATTGTCGTTCTTATTACTGACTATCTTGACAATTATTTTGATGAATTGTAAGTGGTCACTGCGTAATAAGAAAAGAAAAAGTTATAATAATTTTGGAATTATTGTGGCTATCAAATGTAAGAGAAACCCAATCTTAAATTAGAAACAAGATACCATTTTAGTTTTGAAATTTGGCAGTTCGTAAAATATGTTTCCGAAAACAATCGATTTCGCAATGGATGTCGTCTTTTTTTTATTTGCTTATTGAACTTTTTTCAAGAACAAAAATTCATTCGTTCATTTTCCTTAGGATTCAGAATTGAACCCAGAAGGGAGTTGGGTTCCGAATAATCAAATCGGTTATTGAAAAAGGAAATAAGTTCAAAACCTTGTTGATCGAAAAATCAAAAAACTTGCATCATGGATTTTTATTCGGTTATAATACAGCACGGAATTTTCTAACAAATATTTTTTTCGATCTATAGGCAATTTTTTTTTTTCTATCCAATCAATCCACTTTTCAAAATTCGATTTTTTATTCTTATTTCTTCCAATTGTCGACTCATTTTATGATAAATTTAGCTTCCGACATCGTCGACCAAAATGTTATTAGCAAATACTTTGGTTCTAAGAATGTTGTTCATTAAAGAAACAGTTTTTTTCACTCATCTTTTTTCATTGACGAAGGATTTCTTTCTTAATTTTACTGAATAAATATAATAAAACGAAAAACGAACTATATGCTTTGCATTAATGTTAATTATATTCGAATCATATTTCTAAGGTTTGTTAAAAATACTGAAGAAACATCGAGCGACATTAATTTTCCTCCAGTGTTTATGCGGCGGTTTATCACTTGAATTGTCTCGTTTTCGTTCATGGGTTTCTAATCAAATGTTGGCTTTGTATTCAAACTGCCAATTCTTCGAATGTTATTACTGTCTGTTAATCAACATTTGTGACTTGATCGAGTTTCATGAAGTCATTCGCGGATTTTCTTTTCGTGACTAGAATTAGTTTTCACTCCTAAAACCTTGAGTAGTTCTAAATTCTTTCTGATAGAAAATTGTATAATCTCATTAATCGAGGCTAATGAACAAATTAAAGAAAATATATGAGCATTTTTTTCCTTGCCGAACGATCTTAAAATTACTGTTTCCCAAGTACTTAGACATTTGAGAATGTAATGTTGACATGTTTGGTGTATTCGCAGAAATCGAGAACCGAAGTGACCATTACACCAGTGACCACGAGCACCCCTCAAACGAGAACACCGTCGGATGTAGTTCTGGTACGAGACGCGTAACTGTTATTAATCAATTTAACCTTTGCGTTTTTGTCATTGACACTAATTTTTTAATTTGCATTTCGTTTGTCATTCAGGATGAAGACGACGAATCTGAGGCTGCTGATCGTTTGATCATTGACGAGGGCAGAGATGTAGCCGCCGATGGCACATCGAATGTGATACCCGCTGATCAAGTACCAGAATGCCAAGGATGTCATAAAAAAGCTGCTCAATTCGTATGCGCCGGTTGCGGGAACCAGTGGTATTGCAGTAGGGAATGCCAGGTAAGAGTTCATATCTGCCATACCCATAAAAATTTGTATTAAAAAAAAAGAAGAAAATAGAATTTTTGTTCTTGTATTTTCTCTACTTTTGATGAGGTCACCGTGAGCGATCTCGCAAAGTTAGATTCTGCACATAGCAGACAATTTTCGATAGATTTCATAGCCTTACTGGCTTATGTGAAAATAAAAAATGAAAAAAGGAAGAAACTGTTACAGTATGGCCTTTCGAAGTAGGTGCTGATTGATAGCATGGAAAATTTTTTTTTCTTTTAACTTTTCCTTGAAAAATATTACGTACATTCCACAGTCAGAATTTTCTCGAAACCTACGAAAATATTTCAACTAAAAATGATCAGAAAAATAAGGAGGTGCTTTGAAAATGTGCCGAAATGGGTAAAATGCGGTATTTTTCGTACATCAGGAGAAGTATCGTTATTTACGCCATTCAGTTACTCGAATAGAATAATTTATTTTGAAGGAATTCATATACCGAAGAAAGGAATGCTAGATTTTGTAAGTTTTGTGTAACTTCAGACGATCAGATGCTTTTAATAAATTTACATGTAATGTTTGTTGAGTAAACGCGAAGCGTTTTGAAGAAGAGCATACTATACTGCAAGGTGAATGTATGAATTTTATTGAAGGTGCGAAACGTACTCGGCCTCATTTGCAAATAACCTACACATGTATCCTCTTGAACTTGTACACACGTATTATGTTCATTGACCGGTGCTCGCCCTCGTAGGCTGTGTTTTTTCAAAAACTTTATTTTTTAATTGTTAGTTGTGAAAGCCTTAATAGATACCAGTTTTTCCTGCGGTTTTCGTAGTTCGATCTGGCGTTGAATTTTCTGAAGGAAACGTAAAAAATTTGATTAAAAAAATTTTTATTTTGAAGTATGTGTTTCCAGGACGCGTAATAAATGTCGAAATATATTATTTTTACCGGGGTGAAAAAACAATTCATCGTATATTTTTCTAAAATTTCCGGTAAATTTTCTTGAAGCAGCTGTTGAATGTCTTTCCGTGTCCCACTCTATTGCGTTCAGTTCATATGTGTGAATTTTACTTGGAATTTCCGTTGCAATATTTTGAAAAACGGAGTAGTAGGCGAAACGTCTGGGAAAAATATAAATTTTGGATATTTTTATATGGTAATTTGATGATAAATTCGAGATGAGAGACCGTATGCCAAGGAATCCGCTGAATTCAAGATGAAAAAAATCGAGTATTTTTATTTTCTGTCCCTTAATGTACGTACTTAAATTTTCTACATGGTACTTCCTTAATTTTAATGGTCTTCATTTGCTTCCCGAAGTATTCATATGATCGTATAATTCAAGTCAGTGAAATTTTTTTTCAAACGTCATGATGTCAGATCGAATTTGTGGAAATCCCGGGGGATCTCGCTGGATTACAGGAAAATTTTGTGGAATTGCTATCCCCAAATGAGGCTAACATAAAGAAAAGAGTTGACTAGATACCAGAAATAAGTAATACGAGGTAGAAGGCCTCGAAACAGAAAAAATTTTTTCATTGAACTCGGTTGTTTCCAAATGTTTTGCAGAACTGTGGAACATTAAGGAAGAACTGGATTCTCGACGAACACCTGCTGGCCCGTAGACCCCATCTGTTTCTAACATACGGTTGCCAAAAAAAAAAAAAAAAATCCAGTATACTGACGAAATATTGTCCTAATGTGGTTAAAAATACAACTATTAAAATATTGCATTAACAGATGAAAATTACTACTTCTCTTGAATGAATTCAACAATATATTTTCTTATCACAGTGGTTGGGTTTCCAAATGTACTCGTGATAACGTAAATAAACAAGTTATCACCTCAAAATTATATTAACCTGTTTACAAAGGGAAAAAAATTGAAAAGCCAAATAGTACCGTAAAAATGATATTATATATGTAAAAAGAGTTTCAATAAATAAATATGAAAACAACTTTGGGGTAGCTACACTCAGCTAGAAAAAGTAGGTTTTCAAGGATATGTTTTGAAATAATTGAAGCATAATAAACTGATTTTTCAAAATTTTTCAAAACCTAGCTTCTGCCCCAACTTTGAAATTTAGCTTCTGCCTCATCCTCGAATATTAGCTTATGCTTCAATTTTAAAGGATCGTTAGAAAATTATCCTGAACCTGGATGACTAGAAAATAAAATCGGTAAATCGTAGAAGTAACTAAAATTCAAGATTCTTCTAATATATGGTAAGTACCCCGTATGAAACTGTGGCGTAGATGATTGAAGATTGAGATTGTATGTAAATAAGTAAATGAAGTCTTTGGATCGAATTAATAAATGTCAGGGATGAGGATGTGGGAAAAAATTGAATATTTGATGAGAAATTTTCTTGATCCCCTGTGAAAAATGGACCTTTTACAACTATTATTATCTCAAAGAAAAATAAAAAACCAATCATAATCAAAATCAGTAGACCTGGTCCTTGCATTGGAGGTAATCTGTTTACTAAATTTCGTGACAATCAGACCAGAATTATTATATTTATCGAGTAAATAAGCAGTTGTTCCTTTCCGTAACCCGAGGGATGAACTGTGAAACCAATTGCAACCGAATTTGAAAGCGAGTTAAAATTTGTTTAAATCAGTGTCCTGTTTCAAATTTTGTTACCATTGCTTGAAAAGTCTGCATTTTAGAGCCATTGCATATGTCTTGTTTGCAAAGTAAGGTAAGTAGAAAATATAGGAGGAATAGGAGATTTGAAAAAATACGATGTAATCTTGAAAGAATACATAGCGCAGTTGGTTCAGCTTAAAGCTATGAAACGTTAGCTCGTGTTCTAATATATTTTGGTTTGGTGGGCGAGGAGAAGATCGAAAATTGACTTTTTAAGGACATTGTGTTTCTTTTCTTCTTTTTTTTCAGGCTAAAATAATAGTTTTTTTATTTTAATTTTATTTTTTTGCTGTTAGAAATTATATTTTTGTTATTAAGTTATATATACTTTGATTTACTCCGACGAGTTTTTGATATGCCTTTCTGGGTTTGCCTTCGAACTTAGTACCGCAGATTTTACTGAATTCCGTCTGGTCTCAGTACTTTCCTTCATCCTGTAATGTTTCAATTTTACCAATCTGAATTATTAATTACTTTATTTTAGGCTGGTTTTTGATTTCTCAAACGTGACAATTTACATGCACTTGTCCCATTGACGTCTAATTGGTTAGGTGTTCTAAATGTGACACCTTTTGAAAGAGTGACGTAATTGGCTGTATCCATATAGCTGTTAACTTTTTGCGTTTTTTTCTATTTTTGTTCCTCACTCGAATTTTTTATGTCATCGAAAAGTGAGTGAATCAAAATTGTGGTTCTAAGCCTTTAGCTGATCGTGTTTTGTTTTTGTTTTTTTTTTTTAGTTTTATCCCTTACTAAGCGGATTGTTAAAAAAAAAAGAAAAGATGAAAAACTCAAAATTATAGAATAATAATTACGAATGTTATTGTAGCCAAAGATTTTATCAAGCATTTTGAGAAGCTTTCTCAAATTTTTCACATTCATTGGTGCATTCGACATGAAATAATTGATACAACTCGCTATATTATACTTTCCTCGTGAAGACCTTAATGACCTTTTTTTCTCGCGAATATGGGGATGAAGATCAAAAAAAAATCTGTTGTCGCCAGGGCTCTTGAGTGAGAATCTTCCACCTTCTCCTTAGGATAGTCTCGGTGAGGTTTGAAAATACCTCACAAGGGTCTAATGGGTTTCAGATTCAGACCACAAATTGTTGTCCAAAGGAACTGACATCGATTATGATTGTAAGGTGAATCCTTAAACGTTTACTTGGGTGCAATTAATCTTTATGATGAAATTTGTAACAATCTTTTCTGTTTTCCTTTTTGGCCTAGAAATTGTATGAACTGCTGTTAACTATATTTTGTAAATTTTTTCGAAAATGAAAAATAAACGTTCGATATGCGATTTTCGAATTTTCACTTTTTTACTGCCCGTTCGGCACGGCTTCGCACGGGTGAAAAATTTAACGGAATGAAGGAAAATCGCAGCCGCTTATATTTGTACCCACACAAACATACAAAGGCGTGTAATTTACATGACGAACGGTTTTTCAAAGATAACGTAAATTCTATCACATCGATTTTTAAATTTATTGATTTTAAACCTGCCCCCGATTTGGAAGATTAATTCGGTAAAAAATGCGTGCAAATCGGTTCTGCGATTAGCGAGTCTACTTGGAGGACTTTTTTCTCAATCACAAGTACTGTGACGTAATGTTTGCAATGTGGCGAACTTTTGATCCATCACATTACCTTCTTCCTTTTTCTTAGGAAAAAATGAAGATATTTTGCCCCTTGGAAGTTTAATGTATTAGGGGACTAACTATATGACCTTTCAAATTGATACTCTTCTCTTAGCTCCTCAAGGTGTATTAAACTATACTTCGTAGTTGTTTTCCTGATTTTATTGCTGAAGGGTCGATCCTACAGGAAAGTTTAATCTAGGTGAAAAATTTTCTCATGAAATTTTCCACGAATTAGGTCATATACACATTTTTCTTAAAGGCCGTAGTTTTGGAGTTGAAAGATGTCAAACATTTTATTGTATCGATTTTTGTTCTTAATGAGCTGTGAAGGGGGTTAGTAGCATTAACTTGAAGGTTGGAAACATTTTTATGTTTCATGATGTCTATTACCAAAAACACAGACTCTGTATAATATTTTCCAAAAAATTTTTGAAGAAAAAAAAGTGAACAACTAATATGGCGATCTAAAGGTGAAAAAGTAAACTGCTCTCAATGCAAAAATATCAAAGTTAAGGGAAAAAAAGGAGCAAGATATACTCCCATTCTGACATAGCTGAATGAATGTAGACAATTGAAAAAAGTCTACCTCTTTGTTATTTTCTATTCGTAGATATAGATGTAATGTATAATTTTATACGTACTGTGTTATTGACTATCAAAAAAAGGTTTACAGTTTAATCTTTTTCCGACTCAGTTTTATTAATATGTTGAACATCATCATATCGAACCACATTATTAATTTGAACAAAGGATGTGAAATGTAAAAAATGTGGAGTTAATAATTTTTGTTTTTTTGTGTTTGTAATTGCAGGTACAAGCGTGGGAGGATCACTCCGAAATGTGCTCTGGCTGATGAATAAAGAGGAGGGGCGAAAGACTAATGAATTTACATTCTTCAACGAATAGTCAAAAACGATCTCCTTTTAGTTGTATAGTAAAATGTTGAAAAAATAGAAAAAATAATGATGAGAACCAAAAAAATATCAATATCATGTTCGTTCTAACTAAAATTTAAGTTGCAAGATAATTGTTTTTCTCCAATAATATTTTTCTTTCAGTCTCTCTCTCTGTTTATTTTAAGGACAATCAAACCGATAATGTGGTTACATTTATTTATTTATTTTTTTTTTTTTTTTTTTTTAGATAATAATTTATTATTGACGTGTAGACTAGTCGTTTAAATTTCTTGCCTCTTCCGTCGTTATATTAACGATTTGTTTGAAAAGAAAAATAGAAAAAAATTTCACGATGATTGATATCGGTTGTGTTAGTGCATGTTCGTGTCGAATTCATTGTCGAAAGATAAATGCTTCTCGATGATATCGATTTGCTATTTAGTGTACTTTCGACGACGACTTGTCTTCTAATATTTTGTTTTACCATCGTCTTGAAGACATTTGGCGAGAATCTGTCGCATATATTCGGCCTCTTAATTATGATCAGAGATAGCCTCCAGTGTGGAAATATTTTTATTTCATCAGCATATAAGTATTGTTTTTTCTTGTTTGTTTTTTTTTTATCTTTATTTTTCTATTTTTTTCAACAAAAAATTGGATTCTTCGTAACCAATTAACGTTGTATTATGAGCTAGTTTTTTTTTTTCTTTTTTGTATCGTTTACTAATGTTCTGATTTTTCTTCTAACCATCTCCTATTTGTTGTATAGGGATTTGTGATTTTGATTTCTCTATTTTCATGCGATATTTGTATCTCGTGTGGGGAGCAGTAATCATAAATTTCCGTTTCTTTGATCCAGCGGTCATTATTGGATTATTTTTTTCGAGCAGCAGGTACATTAAATCAAAAAAAAAAAACATATTTGTGATGACGAAAAAAATTACTTTGTAAATTATACTTCTTTTTGTTTCGTCGGCGATAAGAAGTTACAATATTTTTGTTTTTGAGATTCTTCAATTGAAATATGTACACATGAACATATCTAAAGTAGATAAATTTCCTATATATTAATGTGTATGTAAAAAAAAAAAAAAAACTTACGCAAAATTTTAGTAAATTAACTTTCTTTTATAAGTTACATTATTTTTATTTTGTTTCATTCGTGTTTCATATTACTCTGTCATAAAATTTATTGGTATTATGAATTTTTATCATTTCTTGTAATTCATTTCTTTTTTTAATTCCGAAGTTTTACTCGCTATTTACTCAACGAGTAAATCTTCGTAAATTATTGACATGTATGTGACGTGATATACTTATTTTTCTAACTGAGTTTTTTCAATTATTGACTCGAATATTTCTCTTAATAACTTCAGACTGGCCGTATTTGTCAATTTAGATAAATCCATCAGCGCTGAATCTGAAAAAACGATAAATATATTTAAATTATTTTTCTCTTTTTATGAATGCGCCAAATTTGTCATTTAGCAGTTAACGACAGGGTATGGCATAATGTGATTTTTTGTGACTTTTCGACAGTAAGCGTTCGTAAGTCACCTTATTTTAAGTGTACATTCAGTAATCAGAATGGAATTGTGATTTTGTTGAAATTATCAGTGCGAAGTGATGCGAACGTTCTTAATTTACCTTAGGCGAAAAAATGATCCTTCGAAAAGTATCATCATTCCTGAGTGCAATTCATCAGAAATGTCTTTTTTTCTCTTTGATTTTATGGGAATTGATATTCGTTTTTTAAAGTATTTCACTTTTGGTGGAAATTTCCAGGGAGGCGGAAGCTATGAAAATTGGTTTTGGAAACGAAACGAGTCAGATTTTAATATATTTCACTTTTATTTTTGTATTTGTGATTTATTTGGGCCTGAACAAAAGACGTGCTGTTATCGTCGCATTTTAATCTTGTTGGGTAATTTACTCTAATGTCAAATTTTTTGAACATAGGTAATACTCATATCATTTTTCTTGGAGACACCAGAGGCATTTTTCAGTACAGCTAGTACTCGATAAAAATGAAGAAAATCTTGATATGTTGCGAAGGTGTACATACTAATTTAGCTTTGCAGTGCGTGATGAAAACGGTATTGTTGAATTTTGAGCATTCTATCACGTCTCTTCGCACGATACTTTCTCTGTTGAATTTACTCAGAACACCATCAGGCGAGATAAAAGCAGTTTTGAGAAGAACAAATTTTGATTATCTTGTTGGTGTGTTCAGATGCAAAAGAAAGATAATCAAGTTCGATAAAAACTTACGTTTATCTGTTTACATATATATTAATAAAACTAAGTGTATGTATATGTGTTCGTCCATAACTTGAGAACTGCTAGTCAGATCGAGATGACATTTTCAGTATTTATTTGTGTTATTCTGAGACATGTTTGAAGCCATTGTCCAAGTCTCTAATTCCTCTGAAGGCAAAGTTCTCCATTTCCTCCAAAATTCGTCAATTATGGTACAAAAACGAACGGAAAGAATGAAAGAGAATAAAAAAAAATGAAGTGCAGACGAAGCTGCGGGTCGAAATCTCGTACTGAATAAATGTCTGTAAAAAAAACACCCATTTAATGAGTGATCCACACATTCAAACTATCACTAAAAAGCAATAGGACACTAAAGAAAGTTTTTTCCATTTCCACCACGAATTAATAGAGGTGAACTAAGTGTTGGTAAAAATGAAAATCGAATGACTGTCCTATCTGGAGATGATGAACTAGAAATATCAACAATTTGTTATCGTGGAGGAATATTAGATTAAAAATATACATTAATAAAAAAATCTATATGCAAATTATTCCCCAAATCGATTTTATTGGAAAGGGTTTCTTGATGTATCAAGAAAACAAAATTCGAAATTTTATCTTGAAAATATTTTTCTTAAGTCTTTTATTAAACAAATTATGAGTGCATAGCGAAGCTTTTCCTCACATAGGTTTAACAGTTTACAATTTTTTTCTTTTACATGCACATTACTAAATGAGAGAGGACACTTTCGTCAGACCAAATTGTAATTGCTCCAATTTTTCAAATATAACCATATTTTACATTCAGAGGTGAAATAGTATAGTACCAACAGTCCATTTAATCAGTATAAGAGGGCACTTCTATCTTCCGATCTACTCAATCAAATCAAAGTTATTCAAATTAATTTTCAGATAATAAAACTAAATTCACTGCTTCCTATGGTTATTTTTTCCACTGTTTACACCATTTAGCTTTTTTTCGTAGGTAATAAAATAAAAGTATAAGTATATAAATACAATTCACTTATTTCAATTTTATTTTATTTTTTGTTTCATCTATAAAATTATCCTATGTATATTCTCAATTTTTGCATTAGGTACATTAAAGTTCGTTCAAGTTTTAGCGAGGTAATTATAGAGAAGTTGATCAAAAACTCAACCTTATCGTTGGAAGTTAGAAACGAGAAAAATTTCTTCGGAGGAAAACAGACAATCCGAAGAAAATTCGTGACAAATTTTTCCAAGCAGCAGTCAAGTATATTTTTCACATAATTAACTCGTTTTTAGGTTCATTTACGCTTCTGGCAACAAAAAATCATTTTTCAAAAAAAAAAATTATACCAATCTCAAAGGCATAGGTAACCAATTTTACAACTTTAGCGAAAATTCGGTTCTACGGACTAACAGATTATTAAAAATTGTGTATATATGGTTAGTACGGAGATGGTGTACCGGGTTGCAAACGCCCACAGGCAACAATTTACGGACGATAAATGGTTTTCTCCACACAAACGCAAGTATTCATTTTAGTACCAACGCAATGCCCAGAAAAAAAAAAAAGTTAGGGACGTTATAACAAAGTTAAATTTGTACGCATGCGCAACAGATCGATAGAGAACCGTGTGCAAGTCAAAATAACAGGGTTACAGGGACGAAAAGTAGTTCAGTAACTCAATGACTATGGTATACCTCTACTGCACAGTTGTAAAGTTGGTGCATAAAAAATGAAAAATAAATTTTGCAATCGATGTTGCACATGCACCATACACGGTATCCGATCAGACGACCGTTCATCTTCGTATAGTACCTACACGAATGACGAGTACACGAAGATAACGTTTTATTCTCGTATTATTTTCTCATAATAAGGTGCGAAAAAATACTGAAATTTTTGTGATCGAATAAATGTTCACATCGACGATAACATGGGATTTGTCTTCGACTCTCGCGAGTATTTTCAGCGTTTACACGTTAACGTCGTTCGTGTTGTTCAAATATCCGACACTCGTGCATCGCAGGAAGAACATAGCATTTTTGGCACGACATATCAGTCACCGTGGAGGTGTGTATAATTTCGTGTATTATGAATTTGGTTTAAAACGCACATTCATAAAATCTCATTAAGTAACACATCAATCTCAACATATATATGTATACCTGTACGTTTGCGACATATATAGGTGGCTCATTTCATATAAGGAATCAAATATAACGAATATATTATAAACTATTTCTATTTATATCGGTTACAGGAGCTGGCGAAGGTTATGAAAACACGATAATGGCGTTTCGAAGGTTTATTTTCTTAATTTTTGTAATTATATGTTTATTTTACATACGTATATATATATATATATATAATATGTTTGTTTAACGATTGCATGTCGTAGTATTCTAATTTCAAGGTGACAAAAAGAGCTAATGTACTATATGTATTATTTTGTTGAACTGAGTCATACGTTAAAGGCAAAGTGAGAAATTCGTCATTTCATGAAATGCCTAAAAATTTTTGGGGAATTTCATAAAATGCCGGACACAAGCAAAGTATGAAAAGAAACGGTTTTCGTGTCTGGACTGGTAGAAATTACAGACTTTAATGCTACCTGATGAGAGGGTATTTGCTAAATTTTTGAGTGACACATATTACATGCAAAATTTGATATTGATTTTTTTTTTAGACTACGACTCGGGGCTACTATATTTATTTCTGAAAAATAAATTATTAACTTATTCTTTCAAATAGAGAATCTAAAATATTAACTGATAGCATCCAATGGGTGCATAATATATCCCTACATCATTTCCACTTGCTCATGGGCTTTAAAAAAAATTATCAGTATTTAGTTATAGGTACTCACTAGATATAAGACATATCCACGCAAGAAAATGAAGAAAAAATAAGGGTCTTGAAAATTCCTACGTGGATTAAGAACAGGTGGGTCATTCATTTTTTTCTCATGTTAAGGATACTGATACAAGATTAATGAAAAGCTGATGCTATTGAAATTAGACTCAAAAATCCTGTATGATGTTTATTTAATATTTGGGATAACAAAATACTAGGTAACTAAACTCGGAGACATACAGCTAAAGAGATGTTAAACTCTCTATATGCGCTCGTGTATAAAAATGTGAAAAAGATCTTCGACCATCAATATCATCATCATAATCATCGATGAAAAGTCAACTTCATTTAACATACTGCGCAGCCAAAGCCGCGCATATTTTGTTGTGAAAACAGAGATATAACTGCAAAAGCAATGAATAATTAAATGATTTTTTTTTTCTCGTAATATTGCGTTAAGGTCAGTATATATTAAGGAAAATGTAAGTACCAACTTTGAATGGGACAGTCTTATTTTAACGGGATTTATTTTATTATCATTCTCTTAAGCTGCCCCACTGGTCTTGGGCATATTTTTTGAATGTAATGAAATCACGAGAAAAAGAGAACTTTTCTACTAAAACAAATTCTACGACATATCCACTTACCCTTCTGTGGTATTGTTTCCCTAATAAATACAACATTTTTCAAAAATGCAGGGTATTTTCTGCGGTGCTTCGCGAGTTTCAACAGTAGAACGGTATATTTTAAAAGACAAATAAAGTAAAAATGTTCAATAAACATAAAAATATGTCCTGCTCTTAATGGTTACGAAGCTACAGGTTTACGATACAATTAAATATCTTGAAGGCACGACATTAAGACTTTCATTTTAAAAGTGTAGGTAACTATAAGACAAGGAAGACCCAAAGGTCCTCTTTATTTTTTCCCCTATTTTGTATTGCAAAGGTGCTACAAGTTCCAAAAATGTGGCAAAAAATCTGGTATACATATAGTGGCCGAATTTCTTCGAAGTGGCTGTAAAGTTGATAGAAGCAAAAAGGACCTTTTTTGTTCTTCGTGGTGAATACCTACAACGGGTCTACATAATCAAAAAACATTTTTAAAGTAAATTTCTTGATGTCATGTTTTTTTTGTTTTTGTTTTTGTTTTTTTTTTTAAGTATACCTGATACCTACCTAGCTCCTCAATCTTTGAGAACAGATCGAAGTCACGGATGGGGAATATTTTTTTATTAGTCTAAAAGTGTGTTAGGTACCAATATACTATTGACGTTTGAGTGACTTTTCAGTTTACACTCAGCGAATCCTGTAAATATAATTTTTCCAAAAAACAAAAATATATTTTTTTTATGCTTGGATTAATTATATTCAAATGAACTCTTCTAATAAAACTGCATTATATATTGTAGAAGATTTAACATATGGCACTAAAATGTAAAAATCACAGGCTACAATTAGTCCAAGACACCAAAAACGCTCAAATCGCTGGAAAACTATGAAAATATCTAACTATGTCACCTTATAATTAGGATATTCTCTATTATTAATAAAAAAAATTCGATACCAATTATTGAATCATAAAGGTCGTATAAAAAAACTTATAACCTCACTCGAGAGGATCAAGGGGGAAATTTTCGGATATTTCTTAATTTATTTTCCCCACTCGAGCGGCTATGCTGGATTTATAAACAAATTTACGAACCATTGTAGATTCACTTAGGAACCAATTAAAATGCCATTTTATTAAGGTAGGTGTAGTTAGTGTCGACAGTCAAAATACATCTTGATTGACAATGCGGTGAACAATGAGCATAGGCTTATCCCTAACGAACGATCAGCGAAAAGAGACCGTTACCGTTTTCGAAAGTTTTTCGTTTCCTATTGTCTTTCAGGTCAGAATACCATTTTTTTCATTTTTGACCGCGTTCATTCACTTTAGCTCAAAGTACAGTAAAAATTTATGGTCGAGGAGTGGAATAATTTTTTTTTTTTTTTTTTTTTTACAACTGGAAAATCGGAAATTGATTAGGTATACGAGTGTTTAGTGAAGTACTTGGATGAAAATTCCTGCATGTACGTTGTCATATAAGTTCCATTTTTCGTTCCCAAAGACCAGAAATAGGACCGTTAATCAACCATTTTTACTTTGAGTTGAACATTATAATTATGCATGTTTTTGAAAATATCCCTGTTATTGCTTTATGCATTGGATCATCCATCCAGTTAAAGATAAAGACCTCCAAAGGGTCAAAGTAATCCTTCTCGTAAATTGATTGGGGGTCAATTTCTCAGCCAAAATTTAAAGTACATCATCTGGTCAGAACTTCTTTTTGGCTTTTTAAAAAGAATTAAAAAAAAAAAAAAAACTGACAAACTCAACGAGACCCAATTTTTTTTATTCTACAGAGCAGTGCACGAAGCTGGCACCGATATGCTGGAAATAGACTGTCACATTACAAAAGATGGTAAAGTTGTGGTCGTTCACGACTCGAATCTTTTACGATTAACTGGCATAGATAAAGACGTGACCACACTACGTTACGACGATCTACCATTTTTACGAAGTCAAATGCCAGTAGATTTTCAACCTGGTGAGTTACATATTTTTCTTTTTATAACATAGTAGCTCCAAGTATAGTGATGAGCAAAAGCAAGATCAATGTATCGTAGTCTTGATCTTGGTTTTCGTCTTGTACAATCGAATCTTAGTCTGGATCTTGTTCACGACATTTTTACGACAAGTGATGATCGAATAATAATTTAACTGGCCACTCACGTCTTTTCAAAATATGATAAAAAAAAATTAAACGTGAAACATTTACTGCAAATTATTTAAACCGTAAGACTGCGAACATTTTACACTTTATCGGGGGCGTAAAAACGTTGGGGGAGGGGGGCTTACAATTATAGAAGTCCGAAAATTTATAAAACGAAAAAAGCAAAAAATGGAGAATGGACGGGCGAAGATTACGTACATTCAGGGGCGCGACTCCCAGACGCACGAAAAAATAAAATAAAATTCGTAAAAATGAGAGAAAGAATTACAAAATGACAGTAGTGTAATCGTCAAGCACGAAAAAGCCTCAAAAAGAATTGAATAGGCTAAATTTGGCAAACGAAGTGAAAAAATTTTTTTCCCGCAAGTGACCCCCTTCCATCCGTCTCTCAAGGTAAAAACGGAAATACGTTACGGCGTATATAAATGGTCTGCAATACGCGAGTTTATTTTATTTATCGTTTTTAGACAAAATAATATTTTTCACACTTAAATTATTTTTTTCTTCACCCATATTTTGGGGTGGAACAAATGACACTTCGTTCTGCCCTTACTTTTTAAAGGGGGTGCATTGTACCCCTGTATTCCCCAACCCACCATTATTACATCACTGCACTTGAACCATTATATTCTTCCAGTTTTGTGTTTGATCTTGGTTCGGCACAAATTTTCCACATCACTGTAGGCTGTATACGATATGTGGCTGATCACGGGAATATATAGTAAAAAAAAAAATATATATATATATATATAATTTCACTTCGTTGATAGGTGAATACTTCATCGATGAAAGTATACCGTGCGACAAACGTAAAATACCACTTCTGGAAGAGGTATTCGAACATTTCCCTCGCCTTCCCATCAATATCGACATCAAACAGAAAAATATCTTTCTCATCGAACGGGTATCAAACCTGATTCGACAATATAACATGGAGGAGTACTGCGTATGGGGCAATAAGTCAGCAGATATAACGGAAGAATGTTTCAAACAGGCATGAAAACCGCAGTAAAAAATTGGCAATAACCAAGTGTACTGTTGAACTATCGCAACCAATTTTTCCTCTAAACGTATTGATTGATGCCTATACGTTTCAGAATCCAAACATACATTTATTATTCTCGACGAAGAAAGTGATAATTGTACTGCTGTATTACTACACTGGATTATTACCATTCGTACCGCTCAAAGAAACACACTTCGAAATATTTTTACCAACCATTTATCAGAAGTAAGGAAACGTAAATATTTGACTTACTTTTGGATATCTACGTAATTCGTCGAAGAGTAAATTGAAATTGTTTAAAATTTATTTATGTTGATTAAATTCTGACAGGTGGCCACGTTGGCAAAAACATCCATTTTTTACCGGTCTATTAATACGTACTATGAATAAAATTCTGATTAGAAAATCGCTATTTATGCATCTTAGACGACGAGGAATTCAGGTAAATATGGAAAAATTTCAAAATTTTTGAAAGATTCCGAATTTGTTTTATGGTTTCTGCAGGGGAATGGGGTGATTTGAACCACATATACCATTACTTCAAGCTATTTTTACTAATATGTTTGAAAACTATATAGTTATGAAAATAATCTAATTCTATTCGCAGCCAACCCAAAAAACCCATTTAAATTCGTAACAGTTCCTCAAATTTAGAAATTCAACGTTCAAATTTAAATTTTTGTATTCTATTAAGAGAGCAACAATTAAAAATATGGAATAAAAAACGGACGTTTCAATTCCGTATTGCGCATTATTTTTATTTTTGAAAAATGACGAAGTGGGGGAACGCCAAAAAATTTGGGAGAATAAAGAAAAACAGAAAAATATTGAAAGATAAATATTATAGCCCCAGTGAAAATCGTACTTTCTCTCTAACAAAGATAATTTTTGATATTCAAATCATAAGAATTCAACTATATATATCATATTGATTAAACTTTGAAGAAACAATTTTGTACAAACGAGTCGGTAATTTTTTTGGAGAGTCTGTGACCCATACCCCCTTTACTGTATTCAAGGCTTCAAGCAACTGAACAAGTTAATCGAAAATACCGCAGTCAATGGAAAATACACGTATACTGTCAGGGAAATTTTTTACGATTTGAAGAAGTTTTTGATTTACATTTTATAACAGCGACCCAAAAATATTCACATTAATATTAGGAATAAAAATTTTATTACGTGAAATTTAGCTTTACAAACAGCAATATCTGAATTCAGATCACAATTCATGGTTCATAGTACTTTCTGATTGTAGAGAGAAAAGAAAAAGATTTACTAATTCACAACAACTTCAGCCTCATCAATTTCGTTTAGCAGAATAGGGTCATACACGGGAAGAACCCTGTTAAAAATTAAACCTGTAAACAAATTATAGGTTTTAGAGCCGACTACAGATACATTTAATACAAAGTTATAAAGGAAACATATAATAATAGGACCATCAGTAAAGGCGGAACATTTTCTGGCTTCCAAATAACGTGGCAGAGTAAGCGAGAACACGAAATTAAGTAAAAACGTCAGGTTGTTGGAAACAAATATTTTAGAAAGTATTCGTTGTTTTTGATTCAAAAGATCGTAAACTTCAATAACTTTCCAGGAGTTAACACTGATTTTACTACAACGAAGACTGAAAAAATACAATTTTCCGACCATTCTACTCGAATTTCATGAAATAAATTATTTAGACTAATTTTCATGATTGCCGTAGGTGTCCAAGTTACTTTTCTTCTTCCAAAAAATAAAAATAAAAATAAAAATAGGTATTTTAAGAACGACGTGACGTCACACGCAGGTTGTTGGCAAATGGGAAAGGAAAAAACAATAATTCACAATTATGGGACTGAGAAAGTGAAAAATTTTCAATTCAACAATGTAATGATCAATGAGCATACGAATATACTTGAGACACAATACGCTACGTTTTACACGACGTACAGTAATAGTAAAACAAGTAGTACAACGTTAACTGGAACCAGTAAGCTTTTCAAATTCTTACTTTCTTGACATAATTTTAAGAAATGTAAAATAATTATCACAAACTGTTCCAAATTTAACCATTTTTCGAAGACTTCTCACAACAGTCTTTTCTTCCATTCATATTATTATTAATTCTATTATTATTATTATTATATTATTATCAAATATTTTTCACAAACTGATTAAATAACGAAAGGAGTAAATTGATTTAAAATTAACATTCTGCAATTACATGTTTTATTTAATCTTAAATTCATCAGGTACGTATATATTTCATAATTTCATATCGACAGTGACCACTTTTCTATATTTTATATTATCAGTTAAACGAAAACTAATATTACCACTTCAACAACACGATAATTCAACTTCATTAAAAATTTTCTCGGCTTCTAATCACTCAAACTTCTTGTTCTTGAGCTCATTTTATTCCTTGAAACCTCCTCTAAAATTTCATTTATTTTGAAAAATTACCTCTCTTATTAAATGAGAGAATTATGGCCGAAAATTTGGGTAAAAACGCATATTTCCTAAGTATTTTAAATGGGACGTATCCATGAAAATAAAGATAGGTATTTCAATTTTAGCAGCTGAAGGTGGCACATTAAAAAAAAAAAAATGAGGAAAAAAAATTTGAATCAAACTTTAAAACTGAAAATGTTACCAACTCTGACAATTACTACGAATAGAAACGTGAATAAAATATATTTAAAACAAAAAACAAAAACCAACTGCGACTATATTAATATGGTTACTGAAAATGAACCCAAAAATTGTAAATCAAGTTGTAGTGCACCAAAAGATATAAACAATTTATTGAGTTATTACTTTTTAGCAGAATTGAAATACTTGCAATGTTTTATGAAAAATAAAAACATCACTACTTTTCTTCTACTGAATGACAAAAGAGCTGGCCTTTTCTGTATAAGCTAATTTGATGTAGAAACTGTTTAGTAAGCATTTGATAGTACAACAGCTTCAGTTTTTGTAACATCCAGATTATAGATAAGTACTATTTTCTATGGATAGGCATCTCTCCATTTTTTCCAATAACTATCGATAGTTCATAGGACAATCTCTAAAAATCTCCAAGCAGTACCACTGCACACTATTGATAAAAATTGTTTGGGCCCAGCTGAGATTCAATTACGGTCTCCCATTTTTTATACATGAATTTATTTATCCACTGAGCCACTCATTTAACAAAAAAGTTTAGAGTCAAAACACAAAACATAGTATATTATACACTAAGGTTTGAAAGTGAGGGTTTAGGTACATGCGAGGGAAAATTTGAAAAACAAGCGTAGTGAGTGAGAAATTCTTGAGTCATGTGAACTCACTTTCCAACCTTATTGAGGGAGATATTTTTTATAATTAATTATCAGAAAGTGACGAAATATTAATAAAATACCTCATTAATTCATGGTGGTGAGGGAATTATTTTGAATTTGGTTAGAATATGGGAAATGTTGGATAAATTCCGAACTAAACCAGTAGCACTAAGGTAGTGTGCTAGATTTTCATGCCAGAAGTACCAGGTTCAAGTTCTAACTGGTTTGTTTTTGTTTTTTTGTTTTTCTTGTTTTTTTTTTTGTTTTTTTTCAAAATATTATTTCAGTGATTAATTTTTGTACTGTGAATAGTTAGGTGACTTTTTTAAATGTATAAGAAGAATAAAAAAAAGACTGTAATTTATTATAATTAAAAGAAATATACAAACATTAGAAGTTCAAGCTTGTCATTTCACTCATTTCAGTCTGATAGATAAATATTTAAGTTTAGTAATAAAATTAGATTCATATTTTTGGAACAATAATAAGTTTAAACTGTTATTTGGAAAGTATTTATTTAAATTTAGGACAATTTGGTTTTGATTTCGAGCAATTTAGTTCCACAACTGAGCAATACTCAACAGTCATATTTCAAGTAGTTGTTCAACAATGATTTATGTAAATATGTTCACTGGTTGGTGAGTAATAGTTTAAAATTTGGAACTGTCAAAAACAACCTACAAGGCTACAAAAGTTAAAATGTAAATGCAAAGATGTAAACAACCTTTTTACATTAGCCGTAACAAAATGAAAATCAAACAGCTCCACTGTTTACAAACTGATGGCAATATTGTAAATAGAAGCGCACGAATAGCTACATCCTTCCATCTGGGCTGTGAGATGTAGGAAGATGTGGCAAATCGAACAAACATATTATTTTGGACTTCAATTGAAGCAGCATCTGCATTATTCAGTAGTAGAAAAGTAGTGATGTTTTTAATTATTCTAAAACATTGTATTATTTCAATTCTGCTAAAAAGTAATAAGTCTGTTCGGAGAGATGAATTCTTTACAAAATCTGTAAAATTTGTGGTGCTATTCTACTAAATAAAGAATCAATATGGCGATAAAGATCGTTTATTTAGAAGAATAGCACCCTCAGTTTTACAGAATCTGTACAGAATTCGTCTCCCCAAAAGGACCTAATGACATCAAAAACTTATTTTATATATTTTAGTGAACTTCAATTTGAATCATAATTATTTTAATTTATTTTCAACAATAATATTAATGTGGTAAGATTTTTTTTTAAATATATTTAGTTAATTTCAATTTTTTAGTAATAATGTTTTGGTTAGTCGATTAATAATAATATAAAATTTTTGGTGATATAAATTATTAATAAATGAGAGTCGCATGAGACAAAATGATGAGCTTTAAAATTGATCTTTCTTTTTTTGAGCTTGAAAGAAAAGAAAGTGTACCTACGTATGGTCCAAACATAAGAACAGAAAATTGGGTTTTTTCATTAAAAAATTATCCTACCCTCTATTTTAGGCCTCATGGGTCCAAGGTGTGACTCAATTCAAAAATGGACCAGAAATTTGAAATCAGCGCCTAAAATACATATCCTGTGATGTATAACTCAATTTTTAGAAAAAAATTTTTGACACCATTTTTAGGTCACGGCCCACAGGAGCTAAGCAGGTATATCCCAACCAAGGGTGTTGGGGTGTCAATCATCTACAGCCAAAAAATAAGTCGCCAAATCCGAAAATTTTGAGAGCAGTTGACAAATATGAATATTGTTGATGAGCAGAATTAAAAAATAGGAAGTTTTCGATGGGCTATGAATTTCTTTTTATTTCTTTTTAGTTGGAAAATTCGAACATTGGACCCCATTGAAAAATTCGTTTTGGACGTCAGTGGGACAAAGAGAGGTTTAATCTAAAAATGGACTATAAATTTTGACTCAGCGCCATAAAAAAACATGTTCGTTGATGTATCACAGAATAATAATTATGCAGAAATATTATCTTACCCTATCTGTTTTCTGGCCACAAGAGACTAAATGTGTAATTAAATTCCAAAATAAACTGCAAATTTAAACTCAGCGCCTCAAAAACAAAAAGTCTGATATTGTATCTCTCAATAATATAAAGAAGTGCTATTTAAACCTCCTTTTTGAGTCCGCAGAGAAACCCCCCCCCCAAAAGAGTGGTTCAATCTGAAAATTGCCCCCAAATTTGAACTTAGTGCCTCAAAAAACATGTCTCAAAATGAATCGCTTAATAATATGGGAAGATATTAAAATTCAAGTTTACCACCCATAAAAACCATGGGAAAATACATCGCAAATTCTCAATTTCCAACATACAATGAAAAAATTATCTCACAATTCCATAAGAACTAAACTTAATCCAATGATATATCTGCTTACTCACAGCAATGTATTTTATTGTAGACATCATATAAAAATATTTTAGACTTTTTATGAACTAATTTTTGGAAAATATGTATCGTAAGTACTCTTTCATAGTGAAATAACTACAGACCATAATAATATTAAGAATTTAATAGAATGAAATATTTTGTAGTAGAGACTATCTATTTTATAGTGAGTAACCAAAACAATATATCACACAGAAAAATACATATTGTGAACACTAAAGTTATTTAGATTATTTTCTGTAAATTTACGTAATCTGATAAAAAGTGGTTTCAAATCAATTGGAAAATTTTATGACACTAGATAAGCACTGGTATTGTTTTCAGTTCAAATTCTCTTCACTTTTAAATGCCTAAGGCATAGGCACTGGTGGGATAATCTGTCCCAACTAAAAACTGATGCCAATTTTGTTACATCAGCTTTATGGGAGTGCGTTAACTTGTCTAAAATAATCTATATAACTTTAGTGAACACCCTGCTGAATTATGTTTCAATTTAGTTATTGGTTCATTCTCTTAAATATAAGAACAAATCAGGGTATATTAAATCATACAACACTGAATGAGTAGGTCTCTTTACTTCCAGAGATAAGATATATACTAAACATGAAACCTCCTCACAGTCGGAAAAAATAGAGATTTCTAAAAAAAAATAGACTAAAAAAAAATTCTATTTTGAATATTCTCTCTTAGCAGACAGTTAGAGTCAAGAAGTTTTGGAATATATTCGATAAAAACGTTATTTTTAGTTCCTCATACCTCTACTCATACCAATATGAAAATTCAATTTTTACAACTGGCAAAACGAATTATGATTTTTGTATTTTTGCAGCTAATTTTGGGAAACATTCTTAGTCGTTCACTTCACTTAGGAGAACTATTACGGGAAAAATAAGTACGTAGTAGTTCGAGCATTCTTACATTTTTTCCACTAAATTATGAACACTAAGGGGAAAACCTAAGTCTGGTCCGGAAGTCATTTAAGTGAATTCGCTTAACTGAATGCACTTAGCGTAAGTGAATACAGATCACGAATAAGAATATGGTTCCTCAAAAACTCAAAAAGAGTGAACTTTAATTAATACAGTGCCTATATAAGATACCTAAAATTAAGAATTGCAAAACAATTTTTTCATTACCTAATCATCAGTCTCGTTTTCTTATTACTTATTTTTTTACTTATTTATTTATTTATTTATTTATTTATTTATTCATTTATTGGGGAAAGATGCCCATCCCCCAAAAAAAGAAGGAGCACAAACAAATATAAAAACCAGCACCTATTGTCCATAAATTTGTTAAAAAATTTATCAATACCGGTATTAGCCTATCTGGTCCAGAAATTTTCAACTGGTAGTACGCGAACCACTTAAGAACTATGGTACGTGAGTGGTATCAAATTTTTGTGTACTTAATTATTTTTAAATATTTAATAATTCTGAAATTGACCAGGTGTTCTGAATATTCTCATTCTTATAACAAAGAGACAGAAAATAGCCTTGAAAAATATTGGGTGATACGCAAAGTTTTTTGACGAAGAAAAGTGGTACGTCTGCAAAAAAGATTGAGGACCCCTGATCTAATCCTAACCACAACGTAACAAGTTTTTTAAATAAAATAAAAATAATATATTTCACTTGAAAAAAAAAAAAAAAAAAAAAAAAAAAAAAAAAAAAAAAAAAAAAAAAAGCTCCTTGTAATTGAGGAATTTGAATTCATAATTTTCCAAACGAATAAAATTTAGTTTGAATTTCTAATTTATAAAAATTAATAAAAGATATCGTATTATTCAAGTCCCATAGCGTTGAAAATGGGTCACAAAAAGTGAAAAAATTATACCACAGAATCGTACGTTACAGGTGTACTTGTGGGTGCTCAACGACGAAATTGAATTCGAAGAAGCTTTCGAAGCCGGAGCAACCGGAGTGATGACCGACTATCCTACCAAGTTAGCCAAATTCATCGAAAAAAATATCAGATTTCGAAAAACTGAAAATAATTTAGTGAAAAAAAACAGTAATTACCTGCAACAGTAGTTTCCAGCACTAGGAGGAATATTGCGCAGTCAACATTTAACTCACTAAACCATTAGTGATCGAAGGTACGGCACTCGACAACTGAGCAGATGAGCTCTTCTTACGCGGCTATTTAAATACAGTACGAATCTAATCATTATCATTGTGATCGCATAGGTATGGTTATTTGAAGTTGGAAAAGAAACGTTTGAATGGTAAACATCAAAAGTTCACAAAATTCTTACCATAACAAACAACGATAAAGGTATAATGCGTTTTATTAAATCGTTGAAATCAGTTTGAGAGATTAAATCCGAATGAACGGTCAATTTGATAGGCGGTAACGGAATATAACCGGCGTGAAGCGGAAACAGATTCAAACGAATGACGTCTCTTTTACCCGGTGCGATACTGAGACTCATCTGCAAGACAAGAGAATATATATTATCGACCAATTCAAATCGTTTTCACCACAGAAAATGAGAAAAATATTTTAAAAACTATTATTTTGTTGAGAAATTTATGTGACGGTAATTATACATCAGCAGTGTATTATTCTACACGCGATTAACACGTTAAGGAACTCATTTGGTTGACTCGTTTTAGCATTGCAATGGTTAAAAATTGAAAATTAAATGCATACTTACAAATTGTAAAAAATCGTTAAAATACATTTGCTTACATGTTTATTAATTTGAATTTTGTAAACTGTCGAAAAAATTTTTGGAATCACCAAAAGAACTCAAACAGTGGCGGATCCAGGATATTCTAAGGGAATTCTAATTGTTTGCCCCTCTCAGTAGTCTACTTGTATACCCATATTCTTCACTCTCCTCGAGATAAAAACCTATTACAATGATATATAGACGCGTTGATCACTGAGTGTTTTTAGACAAGGTAAAGAGCAAGAACCTCCAGGGCTCCCCCTCAGATCGACCACTGTACTCAAAATGTAAAGTTCTCAAACTCACAATATTGCGAAAAATAACTATTTATTTACTCGCAAGAAGAATCGCCAATGCCATTTAGACTTCATTTTTTTCTATCTTTAGTTTCAACAGAAATTTGAGCAGTCATTTTAAACAATAAATAAGCTTTGCACAACTTCTTGCTAAGAATTATGCATTAATTGAATTCTATCAACAATGTTACAATCAATATAAGAAGACAAATTAGGACATTCTACGTGCATGTGTGCGTGAAAATGATGATGACTAAAAAAATTTATGCTAGATTTCGTCAAATGTTTGGAAGAAATTGAAATTTGGATTTTTGCAAAAAAGCGTCCACATTTCGAGGAAAACCATGACTAAAAGACTGTCAAACCATCGTATTTAAATAATTTGTTTTTCAGATTATGAATCACACATTTTGTAATCCGAAATAAACGAAAAATTTACAGATCCAGATGCGGCAGAATATGCTCATTCGAAATTTTCATAACATTTCAAGTTAAATTCAGTGTGACATATTCGGCATTAATTCACCATAAAAAATATTCTCTTAGAAAAAAAAAAAAAAAAAAGAATAAATTTAATACGTAAGTAGACAAAACATCCTCAGTTGCAAATATATAACGTAGGACCAAGAAAATCTAGAAACAAAATTCAGCATTTTAGTACGAAATTCTTATTTATTATTTCCAATTTTTCTTCCGTCACTAAATCGCACTTACAGAAATTAAAATTTTGCTCACGTAGGTTAAAAGAAAGGTATTACTCATTGCAGCACTAACATATATTATTATCATTCCAAATTTACAATAACATGGGGTAAATTCGAGTAATAACTGGATTATGGATGAAAATTATAAATAATTCGAAGTAAATTAAAAAAATTGAACATAAATATTTCTATTAATGCAATAAGCCAATTCAGAGTCAATCAAAATTTAAAAATGTTTTGTGAAAAACAATGCACGTCTGTCCAAATAGATAAAAATATTCACAATAATGAACATGATTCAATGCTGAATCAAATGACAGATTTTTTTTTTTTCAATTAGAGACATGTTTGGTTTAAAGAAAATAAATATCAAATCAAGCATAATTTCTCCGAGACGATTAGATAAAATAAAGCAAAAGAAAAAGAAGACCCGATAAAATTGCAACTATTTAAGAATATCGTCCGATAAAATTAAATAGTGAATGAAAACATTACTCTATTACATGTAGCTATTTCAATGATGAGGACCGCGATGGTGGAATCAGAACATTCACGAAAATTTCCATGTAAAAGGGCAGGCCTGACGAATTGGGGAAGGGGGATTCCCCAGGGCCTGGGATTTTTAGAGGCTCGTTATTCTCAGAAAAAAAAAAAAATTAGATTTTCATGAAAACTGAAAATCTTATGAAAAACTCTGGAAAAATGTTTTCGCTCCCTTCGCTCGCAAAATTTGCTTCTCCAATATTGTAAAACCTCCCCAAAAAATAAATCTTCGATGCGGCGCCTGAATACCGACACGATTTTTAATTTTTTCGGGGGCTCATAAAGTTTTTCTGCCCCAGGTCTAAATTTTTGATCTACGACCCAGCAGTAGAGTACCTTTGTTTTGTACGACCTATTATATTCCCTATTTCCTAATTAACTTTGATAAAAAAAAAAGTGTGAGGAATAAATACAGCCAAGATTAGATGAAGTACGCGAAAGAAAAATTAATTTTTTCAAGAAAAAAATTATACTTTTTTTGCTCACAAATCATTAAGAGGAAAAAAATCTTACAAAATTTCAATATAGATGTTAAACGTTTGCAAAAAGAAGGTATGTTGCAGTTTAGAAAATACATTCTTCTAAGTCAAAAGTAAAAAAAAATTAAAACTCAGATCAAAAGGTCTAAAATGAATATCATATTTCTTACAATTTATTGACAAATTATTTGAAAAACTATGAAATTAATTTTTTTTCTGTCACCTCGGGGCTGCGATCATGAACTGAGTTGATAATTGACAGCAATTTATATCCCACACATGCTATCAATTTTTATCAATTATCTGTTCAGTTAATAGTCACAGCCCTGATACAATATAATTTCTTATAATTTTCAGATGAAAGACTACTCGAGAGATTTAGCTTTCTGCTTTAAGAGTGTATCAAAAATGAAATGCATTTTCAGTCACCAGCTTCAAAAATGGCTTCGAATTCAAATAATTGAAAATTTCAACTATTTTCTAGCAGTTTTCTGGATACGTGTAATTTTAATAATTGAAGTTTACCTGTCTACATCCGGAAAACATGACCATATCAACTTCGTTATGCTCAACATTCACATCAAATGACATTAATTGGTCCGAATTATTTTGCAGTACTAACTGCAAAGATACTGGAGTTCGAACCCACGCTGGCGACGTAAGTTCGGCGTCTACGAATAATGGTAACGTATCGACCTTGATTTGTGGTAACTGAACTTCGGTACAGACAGTAGACGATGTCTCATGATTCTCGCTGAAAAAATAATAACTGTGCAATTTTCCAACACATAAAAATCCATTCTGCGTTACCACAACACATATTGAAATATTACCGGCGCCAATAAATCATGAATACACCTAATGATTCTCCATTATCGGATGACTTATTTTTCATAGAAAACGAAACAACTTCAGCGCCAACTTCTTTGTTTTTCAACACTTTATTCTTCAAATATGACAAACAGTTTTCTTCTATCCAAGAAACATTTTCAGACTGAAATAAACGAAAGAATGGACTTATTCGCCTAGTGGTAATCTACCGATTGAATCAACGTCCAGTCTGCGATAATGATACGAACATGTAATTTAAATGCCGTATTTTCCACGTAAACTGGCCATGGGGACACACAATCAATTTGCATTCGCATAAGAAGTGGAATTTTTGCGTAGATTTTCGACATATGTTCACATTTGGTGGACAAAAATGAAGCTGTGACTTCGAAAACATTGACACAATTCAATTTGATAGTATTTTCTTTGACTAGAGATACATCTTTTCCGGCTGCATTGGATACCATGTACTGCATCTAATGTTAAGAAAGAGTATAAATCAATAATTTATTTCAAATCTAACGCATTAATAATACGTATTAATTATTTTTAATTTTTGAAAGACAGTCTGATTTTCTCTATGAACAAGGTTAATCATGAAAGCTTCTGATAAAATTTCATTTTGCATTTATCTGAAGAGATGTATACTTTTTGTCGCAGTCGACGATGACGATCCTATATATTTGTGATAGTTTAACCATTTTTCTATTAATTTATTGTATACATCAACATCTGGCCGTGCGACTACAAACTTACGAATTCATAAACAAAAAAGAAAACCAAAAAATCTCAAACTAAAAGCAGTAATTACGTCATTTCTTGGTTTAAATTGAATAAATTTTTCTTTTTTGTAGTTTCAAAACAAAACTTCAGAAAAAAATATTTTCAGAAGGATACTCGAACATGATTTTCTCTAATTTGGCAGGACGAATGATCACAATAACTCGCAATCAGTGTCAGTAGCGAAGCTAAAATTTTTCTGCGGGAGGGTCACAGGAGGGTTATGAAAGTTTTTAGGGGCCTGGAGCTAAAACGAAATGGTACTACCTTTCAGTGCAATTTGCGCATTGCCACATTTCTTCACCTTATTGTTTTGCCTTCTTCAAATTTTCATCTCGTTTTGTCTCAATTTACTACCACTTGCTAACACTGCAAGGACAAAAAGAGTAGTACGTTGTATGTTGCTGATGCCTGATTATAAATTTTATAATCAGTTTTCTAATAGGTTTCACGTGTTGTGTTAATTTTGTTATTCCTCGATTAATTATTCAATCTATGCAATTACTCTTTTCATTAGCCCTAAACTATTTTCTCGTTCCAATATAAAATAACATGCAGATTAAGTTAGTAAAATGACAGGGTACCGTGTTAATGAACTTCAATATTAATCTCTGAATTTTAAAATAAAATTATCATGAATTCTGAATGAGCTTATTATTTTAAAACTTAATTATACATATAAGATATATGCTACCCTTGAATAATTTTTCATTTGAGCAGTAAATCTGAAGATTTTGGGTTTCTCTCACTTTCAACAATGAAATGAAATACGTCAGATAATTATACTTTTTTTTTTTCATCACGTTTTGTTTTTGAGAATGTTATGACTTCTACAGAATACAGCAACAGCATTAATTCCAATTTAAAATTTCATCTTAAAACTATTTTTTTCCACCTTTTGTTTAATATGGTCATTATGAATTTTTTTACTTGAAAGTTGAGTCTGCAATCCAGTTCCTTTATTGTTCGGGTAATTTGTCTTGCATCATTGAAGAAATTTGTGTAAAATCCGAGTAGGACTTTCCGACACAACAGATTAAGTTACAGAACTTCACTTTTTCTTTTTTTTTTTGTGACTCATGCCAAATACTTCTTTGAGTGATCACAGTACCTATTCTCATTTTTTGAATTATGGATGGCATGTTTTACATGTCTGTCGATGAAACTTCATAATTCCACAATCAGATGTCTCCGGAGTTAAAATGTTGCATTCAATCATGAACGGTTCCTGTGAAGCCTGAATATATTTAGAGTAGGACAGGGAGGATGAAGTTCATTATTCAGTCGAATTTATTTGCGCACTTCAGCTAATGAAACATCAAAAGTGTTAGGATAAAAGCTACAAGTGTACTTATCAAATTTTCTGAGTCTGTCCCTTAAAACTTCATCCAAATCACTGTAGTAAGAGCTAAAATTTTAAAACACGTAGCCACGTCTACAGTAACTTAGATCGTACGTCTCGATAATTCTGGTCCTAAGTAAGTGAAAAATTGAAAAACTTTTAAATCTTCGTTGAATTAATTTGATTTTCCAATACAGTCGATTTTTTCTTCCTCCTGCCGAAAACTTTCAAGTTGTATGAAATTAAATTAAAAGAACTGAACTTCAATGAGAAAAAAAAATTCAAACATAAAATGAAAACTTGATTAAAATATCGTACGAATTATGATGAAAATGTTCACGTAAATATCAAGAAATGTGGCAACACACAAACTGCACTGAAAGGTAGTAACATTTCGTTCTAGCGATGCAGGAGAGAGTGGGGTAAAATTTTTTTTTTTGGTTTATGCTGACAATTTTCATCTAATTTATAGTTTAAATTTTTCCTACCAATTTTATCAAGAGGAGGGATAATGACGGGGAGAATTTTTTTCGAGGGCACCACGACCCCCTCTGGTTGCTCCGTAGAAACACTTCTGTTAAGCACAAAATCAATTCGACTATAATGAGAGGATCTATTTCTTTAATTACTAGACTTCGAGATTTGTATTTCTGAATTTCAGAGCGGCCCGAAGGAATGGCTTTTGTTAACTTAAAATAATAGAATTTCAAGCGTCAATCGATGAATTACATACTCGAAAAGTGAGATGTTTTATGTCAACGGAGTTGGAGCGAAAATATAATTTCTTTGTAATATTTTCATCTTTTTCTATGTTGTTCAGGTGAAAAACACAAGGCAGCTGATATGGTTCACCGTCAATGGCATCAAAAATTTCTCCTGAAACATTTCCAACAAGTAAACTGAGATAAAAATTCTTTAATTGCGTCGAAATTTTAGGAATGATTGAAGAAATGAAATTTTGGTGTAATAAAATGCAAATAGCTACAGTTACGAGTGAGACTTTAAACGTGACAAAAAACTGAATTTTCAGTCCTAAAGAAATGTTTCGAAAAAGTTGTTTATTTAAAAAAAAAAAATAAATAAAAAGATAAACAAATAAATATTGGAGTATTTTTCAGTTTTTTAAAAAAGTTTTTGATTTTCTTTTTAGTTTTATCGAAAAATTAAATTTTTTTAGACTTTGCTATTTTCCTACATAACTACAGGGTAATAATTTTATTATCTACCTAAACTTTGATTTCCTGAAGAATCGAAGCATGGTGCGGTAATCGCACCATCAGCCGATAGTGGTGAAATCGTGATTTTCAATTCGCAGCTTTTCGCAATCGTCGACTCATAATTTTTCACAACCACTTCAATAGGATACCATTCACACAAGAGATTAGGCGGGGCATGTTGTATGTCAAGTTCCACCTTCGACGCTTTCGATTTGATTCGTGCATTCACCATTGATTCGAGTTTTACGAACGCGGAACACAATTTTGTTGACACCCCATTGAACCTAAAGCACAATATTTATGCTTCATATAACTCATCGAATTTGAACAAGTCGCGAGATAAAACTAGGGACTCACATGGTGATAGAATCCCTACGTTCCAAAATATCTGATTCGTCACATTTTCCAGAGAATCGTAAATTAATAATTCTATCGCCGCTCAACTTAGAACCCATGGTCAACACAACATATTTCAGCTGAAATGGAATGCTTTATTAAGGGGCAAAAATTATTATTTTTAACAAGCACAGAAGAAAAGTTACCTGTATCTCATGATCAACATCAGAGACCGAAGGCACAAACTTAAACGGAATACGTTTAATTTCCTTTGGGTTGATTCGGAGCAAATCAGACTGATTATCGGATTCTTCGAAAACTGTTATATCCGTACTTTCACTTGGACCGGCAATACCAACAATTAATGCGGAAAAAGAAAGAGTTGATGGGAAATCGTTCCTAATCAGAAGAAAAAATGCGCTTTAGAATACAAAAATACCAAAAATCGTAATCATTTTTGAAAAGTTCTTCTTTCTTTATTCTAACAGTTTTTCTCGTTACAGCTACAAATTCAAAATCACGTTTTCGATTTATCAATATTTTCCCTCCTTTTTTCATCACTCGTATTGTCCATGTTACCAGTTATAACACAATATTTTCAGATTATGCTGGCGTTATTGTAATTATATGCTGACCGGAAAAAAAGTGAAAAAAATAGGAAAGACAGCATAATCTGATACAAGATCGATCTCACTTGGGCAAGATAATTACAATTCTCTTCAGCTGAATTCCATAATAATATTCAGAAAATCAATTAATTTTTACATTAGCCAGATTTCCAACTCCACTGAATCACAGTTCGCCTCTACAAACGTCGCTTTACACAGAACGAACGAAGTTACTGAATGCATATCCACCGTAATGTATTTAGCTGATGCTTGCTGGATAACCATCGACCATGACTCGTAAGCAGCAGCGATTTGCGCTTCCGATAGATTAGGTTCCGGAGAAGGATGCGTTTTCTAGTCGGGGAATGAATCGGGTGTTCAAATTAAAACAAGTTCACATAAAGTCATAAAATTTACCGTTATCTAGGTATTCTAGAGCAATAAATTACCCGAATCACAGATTGAATATTATTCATTATCCGCAATTTTTCTTCATCGGAAAATAGATAAGCAGCTTCAACACTTCTATCAACGTATTCTTGCAAGCAAGCTGTCAAATAGGCGCAGTTAAGAGCTTTTTTTGTTAAATCTACAGTCAATTCCCACCATTTGTCGTTGCGATACTCCCATAACATGTGAGTGAACAACCTACACAGAAACAAATTATTTATAAAATTGACTATTCAGCATGTTGAGTGAATAAGTATGGCTTAAATTCGATAATCTTACGTTAAAGCTTTTCCATGTTCGTTACAGCAACAATATTCTTCGGCCATTTGTACAGCTTATTTCAGAATGGAACAAAAGAAAAAAAAACAGATTGGAGTAAAAAATGGAATTTTAAGTAATTAGTAGGTAAAATGATTTAAATATTTACTCACCCAAATATCTTCTTTTACGAGGAGAACGGTAATGTTTGAACTGATTGATAGCGTTTCCCAGATTGTTTATAATAAAAGCCTGGAAAAAAAGAGGAAAAAAAAATATGCGGTAAAACAGGATACAGGAAGTCAGGAAGTAATCAGGCGCATTTTCGATGAGCTGAATCGAAATAAGTACTTTTCAATAATCTATTCTCGAATTTTTCAACACGGATGTCATATTAAAAAAGTTTTTAACGTCCATATTATGCCTATTGTATACGATAATTTTATTATATGTATGACAAAAAAAACTTTTTCCTACCTTCAAAAAACAAAAAGGCAACTAAAATAAGTTAATATCTTTTTTAATTTTTAATTTTAATAGTTTTCACTTTTGAAAATGAAATAGCAAAAAGCGATTTATCACATTCCACAATGTGCTACTAAAATATGAAAAAATTAACAATGAAATCACCTTATTGGCCTTCAATGGCCAAAATTTAGACTATGAATACATTTAAAAATTATATTTTCTGAAGGTAGTTAATAAAATTTCCAAAATTTTTAAGTGAACGTATTAGGGCGGATTGTACACACAATGCTTAAACCAACGGCTTAACTGAACTCAGCTGAAGTGACGAGCTATTCTACTAATGTTTGCATAAGAGTATTAGCTCAATAAATTTCTATTTTTCACTTTTTTTTTCAGGAAGAAATAAAAATTCTATAGTTTTTATACGATGACAACTATTTGAAAAAAATATTCAATAACACAGGGATAATTTTTTTTTTTTTTTTAAATAAGAAATCTAAGAAGAACACTTATGTCTTCTCTACAGCCGAATCTTTACGAAAATAATTTGTCTTAAATAAAAAGGTAAGCATATATTTTCCGAAAATTACTCACCGAGTGATTCACGACATACTTTTCTCGATACTGTAATGCACAAACAGCGGCCTGCTCTTTAATCAAATCCATTTCATCCGTTCGATTATTCAATCGCCACGGTCTTTGACCATAAAATTCAACTCGATCCCAACCAATGAGAGGATCATTTTCTGGATACTGGGTAACCTATGTATGAAAAAACAAATAACAAGAATGGTCGTCAATAACTGACCCAAAACAGGCTAGTACATACCTTGAACAAATCTTTAGTGAGATTTTTTCGTTGTAACGCATACTGAGTAGCTTGTTCATAATAAAATCCAGGGTGACGAGTTTGCACAGCAGGTAAACCTTGCCGAGTAGCTTCTTCGAATAAATCAGCAAAAACTTGAAATCTACAGCGAAACGTTAAAGAATCAAGTATACAGAAGGTTCATTCGTATTTCCAAAACAACATAAGTACGCAAAAAATACTTACTGTTTCGATAGCCACTCATAGTGTTCGAATATTAAATCGTGAGGACCAGTTTTTGCACGAAATCGGTCGATGTGGGTATTGAATTGGCTAATGGCATCACGAGGTTGATTCAATGCGAAATAAATTTTACACAATTTATAGGTGATAAATGATGCTACTATCTTAACTTCATATAGATTGGAATCAGTCATTCGTACCTCAAGAAGACTGGTATTAGCTAAAGTATAATGCCTAAATTATAAAAACAAACATAATAAACTACTCATAAGAATGCCTATATAGAATTTTTGTTCAATGCAAGTTGTAAAATATTTATATACTTAAGAGCAATGTTTGGATCATGTTTCATTTCATTGAAAAATCCAAGTTTAAACTGATGTCGCACATACAGATATTGATGAGTATTTTTGGTGAGATGATCTTTATGAAATTTGATAGAACGGATTTCTTGCGAATAGTAATTTTGAGCAAGATCGTTGAACACATTTTCAAGCCTGTAAAATATTCCAAAATATAATTTTCTGATCGTTTTAAAGGTTCAACATTCTAAAATCCTTATAACGCAAAAAAATAGTTTTAAATTGACCTAATGATGTATCCTTGTAAATGTTCCGTCGGAGCATGGAGCAATAGTAACAACTTTGGATTGATATCACACGTAGAGCACAATTCAGATGCTTTTTCTGTTGACAAATTTTCTTCAGTAACTATATCTACATTGAAAGAACTTTTTTGAATCAATACAATGGCAATTTTGATATTTCTTTCTCCAACGGCTGATCTAAAACAACAGTCGGGAATTGAAGTATACAAAAGGAAAGCAAATTTTTAAAAATGATGTGGACATATTTGATAAAACAAACCTCAGTGTACGGATGTACGAAGCACATTCAAGTTTTTTCTCAGACCATCGAGGTTCATCCCAATCTAACTCGAAGAAAAATACGATAACTGACGGTATGTACCGAAGATGTTTATTCATCCAATTAGTTTTTATCAGTCCTTTTGGGACGTACCATGAAATTTTCTAAAATAATCACAGAGTTCGTCTTATGATACGGAAAACTAACATATGTACACTAAATTCTCTCTCATACCTTTGATTTTGACATTGGCAGGTTGAATTCTACAGGAAATAGAACAAATTCCATGGCCGGTCGATCTTGATTTCGACCAACAGAGAACATTTCCCAAATGATCTTATGGAATGCATTATTTGAAACATCCAACCCAATAAAAGCAACAAGAGGTTGCGGCTGATTAACCAACTCGGCTGGAAGATTGAAATCAGGGTATTTATCCATAATGAAATGACTTGTACACGAGAACTCCTATCTGGAAAATATCACTTCTAAACCATTTGAATAGTGGAATATTCGGAGCCATTCAATCAATTGAATCAGGATTCAGGAACATTTCAACATTGTAAACTGTGAAATCAACATTTATTTAACTTATAGTAACTTGCATAATTTAATTGTTAGTATTCACCTTTGACTATATACATACTGGACTGCTAATACTGATAAGAATAACACAGAGTAGAGATGTGTCGGTTGACCGAGAACTAATTCATTTGAACTAATCTTTTGAAAGACCTAAATGAACGAGACCGAAAGATGAGGATGAACTAGTTCATTTTGAAGTAAAAGATATTATCAAATCAAAGTTATATTGTGATGTGAGGCGGTGATGACGAGGAACGAAAAAGAGTAAGAGAGAAGTATTCACGACAGAATTTATTAGCAGACTAAAATTACATTTGGAAATAAAATATGAATAAGTACGAAATGGCGAAGCAACAGCGATAGCGGATCGAGAATGGTAGGGGAAGCACTTCGTGACGAGAGTGTACATATGACATATATATATAGTGTGACAGTGATGATGATGATGAAAACTGAGATGAGGTGAGATTTCGTATCAACATATTGTATAGACCTACAAGCTAGTTCACTCTTATACGTCACAGCATTGTTGTTAATCACTGGATGAGTGGAATTTCTTATCAATCAACAAAAAACGAAACGAAATAGTAAGCGTTTTTGGGGAATGAAAGCGCTTTCTATGTCTGAAAGTAACTACATATAGAAAATGTATACGAATTGCTCTCCATATGAAATAATACATACTCAAAGGTTTGATTCATGCAGCTCATTTCGTTCATTTTGAACTAGTTCACTGAACTAGTTCATTCAAAAGACCGAGACCTGTTGAACTAAATCCCCCAAATGAACTAAAACGCACATCTCTAACACAGAGTATAATGAACAACCGGTGAAGTTGAGTCAGACACCCGTATCCCCGTTCAAAATGTTAGTTTACTGGTAGGCTCAAAATGTGTTGATACGAAATCCCACCGCCTCTCCTTCTTCATCATCATCACGATCATACTATATATATATATATGTCATACTTACACTCTCATCACAAAGTGCTTCTCCTACCATTCTCGATCCGCTATCGCTGTTGCTTCGCCATTTCATATTAATTCATATTTTATTTCTAAATGTAATTTTAGTCTGCTAATAAATTCTGTTGTGAATACTTCTCTCTTACTCTTTTTTGTTCCTCGTCATTACCGCCTCACATCATGGTAGCCATCGCTGCGGTTAAATAGTAAGAGAAGAATAATGTTAAATTATGAAATAGCAGACTGATTTTTTTTTTGAAATTGATTCATTGTTGTGTTGAAATTTATATTTTTTTGAAGTGAAAATACACTGAAAATATCGTTTGAATCAAGAATGTTAAAACTCGAATTTTTTAATTAAAATTTTTTTTTCGAAGTCGAAAAAAATAGAAACGTAACCAAAAACTGTTCCTGATCCAATAATGGCTGACCCTGAAAGTCAACGAAATACAATCCAGAAAGGACGGCCAACGATACAGAGAACCACCTGAGGAAATCTTCTGCTCCCATCTTCAAGGACTCTACCAGAGATCTTAACCACGAAGACCGCAAATTTTTGGGCCAACCTAATACAAAATTCAGCGGAGACAACGACGGTGATATTGGGATTAAGCAAATACGAATTCACACAACAACGGATCAACAAAGAAAATTAATTTTTGTAAAGGTAATATAGGTGTAGTTAAATTATTTTTTACGTATACTCTGAATTGCAGATTTGAGGTGGTGATATAAAGTTGTTTTTCCCTTCCCATTTAATAATACATGTCAAATTTAATAAATGTATTAGAAAATAAAATAGGCGAATATAGTATTGAGAAAGAGGAATTGGAGGAATTGTTGAAAAAGTTTGAAGGGGAAAAAGTGGTAGATTTGAAAATAGAGAAATATAATCTTCCTTATTGCACGTATTTTACGGGTGAAATAATATTAGAGTCCTTCACAATTGATATCTCAGGTAGAATAGAAGAAATTAGTTCATTTAAATATATTAAAATATCTGATTTGGCACCAAATTACTTTTCGAATAGAATATATAGTTCGTTAGAATCAGAGAAAAAATTCGTAAATAGATTCTTAAAATAATAAATAATAAAATTTTAAAAGAATTAGAAAACTGGATAAAAAAGAAAAAGTACCAGAAAATAAAAATATTGAATTCAAAGAACAAAATCTAGTAAAAAAGATCAAAAAAGAAAAAGAAGAAAGTAAAAAATTCATATCTATCACGAATATTGAAAATAATTTATTAGGATTTAAAAAAGTTGAAGAAATTATGTCGAGTGTTAATGAAATTAAACCCATTCAGGCTCCATTGGGAAAGGTGTTCAATGGAAAGTATTACTTAGATTGGAGACGAATGATTATTTCGGCCATTAGGGGTGCTGGTTACTACGACATTTTTGGAGAACACGAATTTTTAGAATCGTACATATCACATATCGATGATTTGAATTTTAGGCCTAATAAGGAAACGATTAACTATTGTAAAATGCAAGACAATGCCAAAGCATTCGTCCCTGAAAGAGTTTCGAACGATATTACCAAACAAATACGAGATTGTAACACAGCCATAATGATGTTAAAAAAATTGGATAATATATATGGTACAAAAACATCAGTTACAGCCAACATGGCCAAATCTAAATGGGTGGAGTTCAGATTTCAACCTGGGGGAAATATGAGAGGATTTCTTAAAAAATGGGATGAACTTGTTACGGATGTAAGAGATAGTGGAAAGGAAGTAAAAGAAGAGGAAGAATTGGAAAATTTGCAACTTGCACTATGTTATGAACAAGCATTAGCCAAAATGCAGTTTGAAAATCTACCCCCCAACGAACGAAATATCGATAATTTTAAAAGAATTTTAAGGGAAGATGCTGATCAAAAATTTAGAGATCAGACATTAAAGAAACATAATAATAATTACCAGAATAATAATAATAATAACTACCGTAATAATGGAAATGGCAACAATAATAATTTTAGAGGTCGTAATAATAATTATAGAGGAAGGAATAATTACAGAGGTAATAATTATAATAACTATAGAGGCAACAATCGAAATTATGGTACAAATAGTAATGCAAATGGGAATGAACCAAATCCACAAAATAATAATAATAATAATAATAATACGAATAGCAATGGAAATGGAAATTATAGGGGAAATAATTATCGAAATAATGGAAATTACCGTGGAAATAATTATAGAGGTAATAATAAAAATTATAACCAAAACAACCCAAAATGTTATAAATGTGGTCAAAATGGGCACATAGCCCAAAACTGTAATAATAATAATACCCAACAAAATAGTAATAATGATAATATGAATAAAAACCAAAATAATTATCCACCAAAGACAACCCAAAATAATAATACTGCCTTGAATAAAAAAGAAAATCCTGAACAACAGGTAAAAATGTCCTGCATGGTCAGAAAACATATAGATAATTCAAACGAATGGTTGTTAAATAAATTAATTAAAAAAAATGAAATAAATGAAGATTATATTCAACTAGAACATAAGGCAATTTTGGATGGAGCTGCAGAAGTGCACCTAACAGCAGACTTAAATAAATTAAATAATATTAGAAAAATTTGTCACCCCAGTAAAACTTCAATGTGCGGGAAAAAATGCTTTCTTGTATGCCACCCATACTGGTCAAATGACAGTTAAAATTGAAAATTCCAATAAAATACAATCATTAATAGAATTAAATGATGTACACTACGTACCCGATTTAAATACTGACATAATTAGTGCAATAAAAATCACGAATACGGGTACAGTAAATATTGATCAACAAAAAAATTGTGCTAATATATATTTTATAGAAAATGAGGAAACTTTAATAACTGCCCCAAAAGAAAATGGAATATTTTATATCCATTACAATATCCATAATAATAACAATACAAAAATTAATGATGATGAATACACTAATACAAAATTAGAAAGCACTACACAAATATGTCCAGTAACCCAAGAAAATGAGGATGAATGGGAGGATTTTTCAATTGAGTTAGAAATACAAGAAGAAGTCGAAAACCCGTTAGAAAATAATAATCTAGATTCATTTGAGGGGGGTGAAAATAGTAATACGAACAATGAAGAAAATATACCAAATGATGAAAAATCAAATATCAATGATAATACTGATGGTATAAATGATACTTCAAATAATAATAATAATATATTCAATAAAAAAATGATTATGCATAGAAGGCTGGGTCATTTAAATGCACGCTATATCCAAAAACTAAAAAACTTATCTGTTGGAATTCCGGAAAATATGAATTTTAGAGACGATGATTTTAAAAACTGCCAAATCTGTTGCATTGCAAATAATACGAGACTAGGGCATAATGGTTTGAGAACAAAACCATCTAGGAAACTAGAAATAACATCATCAGATATAATGGGTCCATTTACACCATCGATTGCAAACCAAAAATATATTTTAACCTTTATCGATCATTACTCAAAATACACATTCGTCATGCCCATTACAACAAAAAATCAAGTAGCAACAGAATTTAAAAATATGATAATGTCCATGAAAAATAAATTCCCAAATTTTCCCATAGGAACTATTAGGTGTGACAACGCAAAAGAATACACTGATGTAAAAATAATAAATTATTGTCTAGAAAATGGAATAACAATGGATTACGTAGTTCCTTATTCCCCAGAGTTGAATGGCGTAGCCGAAAGACAGAACCAGACACTCATGAGGAGAGTAAGAGCTATGCTCATTGATGCCAAACTCGACATTAAATATTGGTCTTATGCAATTGTTACATCAGCATACTTATTAAATCGATCACCAACAAAAGCAAACGTAGATTTTAAAACCCCATATGAATTATTTTATGGCACAAAACCAAATTTAAAAAATTTAAAAGTATTTGGCTCTTTAACATATCGTCACATTCCTTTTGAAGTAAGAAAACAAAATGCAACTAAAGCAAAGGCAAAATCAAAAAACAAAATAGATCCAAAGTTGGCACCAAGAGCAGAAAAAAGCATAATGATGGGATACAGAAATACGGGCATATTGTCTGAGAGACCCTTTTGAAACAAAATCGTATATTGCATGTGATGTACAGGTTGATGAGTCTCAAAATATAAAATCTTTGGAAACATCCAACAGAAAGTTAATAATTAAACCGGCAAATTACGAACAAGATCTAGGAATAATAAACCCAATAATAATGAATATTAATGTCAACTATAATAAAACATATATAGAGGATTGTGTCCCAAAGAATTTTAATGAAATTAATAATAATCCTTTTAGAAGAGAATGGGTAAACGCAATAAATGACGAATATAATTCATTAAATGATATGAATGTCTGGCAAATTGTAGATTATGATAGGCAGAAATTAATTGATACTAGGTGGATATTTACAATAAAATACGATGAATACGGAAATCCAAAACCTAAAGCCAGATTAGTAGCAAGAGGATTCAAAGATTGAACTGAGTATAGTATTACAGAAACACATGGTCCTGTTGCATCAATTAGTACAATTAAATGGTTGCTCTCTATAGTTAATAAATTAAAATTGATTCTTGTACAATATGATGTCAAAACGGCATACTTAAACTCCCCAATTATAAAACCTATTTATGTGAAAAAACCAGAGGGGATAAACATCAATTCGAATCAAGTTCTTGAACTGAAAAAATCAATATACGGACTGAAAACGTCAAGTAAATCTTGGTACGATCTGCTTGACTATAAAATTAAGGAAATGGGTTTTGAAAGAACAAAAGCAGATAGATGTTTATATCAAATGAATAAAGACAATGAAAAAACATACTTTTTAAGCTATGTAGATGATATTCTGATAGCTTCAAACTCACAAATAGCAATCACAAAAATTAATGAACAACTGGAAAAGTCTTTTACCATCACAATCATAAATAATCCAAAATTTTTCGTGGGGTTGGAAATAGAAAGAAACATAGAAAATGGAACAATAATACTATCCCAAAATAAACATATTGAAAAAATGATTAAAAAATTTGGTATTTCGGAAATAAAAAAGACAAACACCCCAATGGAAACTGCACTTAAAATAGAAAAAGTTGAAAATGGAAGGGATGACACAGAATATAGATCGATGATTGGTGGATTATTGTACCTAGCCAGACTAACCAGACCTGATATATTATTTCCAGTAAACTTCTTCTCACATTTCCAAAATAATTCAAATGATACTCTAAAAAATTACGTAAGGAGAATATTTAGATATGTCAGTTCTACAAAAAATTATAATATAACGTATAAATCCGAGGGAGATGGAATACAGGCATATATTGATGCTTCGTATGCCCCCCAAGTAGACGATAACAACATTGACCTAAATAATTTACAAAAAGGAAAATCAATTACTGGTTTTATGATTTTTGCAAATGGGGATTTGATAGAGTGGAATTGTTCAAAACAAACAATCCACGCTTCATCCAGTACCGCTGTAGAAATTATAGCAGTTTTTGACACTCTCGATATAATAAAGGTAATTCAACACATGAATTTTGAAATTTTTGGGGAAAAAATAATCGTAGATGTAATGGAGGATAATATATCAACCCAAAAAATTTGCTCTGGTGGAAGTCAAAAGAAATCGCGAGCCCTCATGATAAAATGTTACTCGATTTTAGAAGCCATGGAAGAAAAAATAATTCATTTCAGATCTGTTAATTCCGAAAATCAGCTTGCAGATTTACTTACAAAATCATTCCCACACAAGAGTATGGAAGGAAAATCTGAACAATCTACGAGAGATAAAAACTCATTACATGACCTCAATAAAGATAAACCTAATAGCTTGCCTTATCCAAAAATAAACATGTCAAACGCCACCTCGAATACAAAAGAGAAACGTAAAAGATAAAGCTAACGGACATCATATATTATCGCTTCATACTATTGCATGCCAATGTATTGATAAAATTGTTAAACGTAACGTTTCCGATAAACGATCGTATACCTTTTAAAATCTTTTGTTAATTTTATTCCCTTGTGATTTTTTTTGATTTTTTATTTTTATCATACACTCGTAAATGTTCGAGAATATATTCGAGCACACTTCTTAATGAATCATTTATTAGTCATTTATATATACGAAAATTTTTTTTGCATGTTACCAATTTTTACATTTTTTTTTTTTTGCTTATTGCATACATCATATATTATTCTATACATCACATATTAATATCCTATACTCTTTGCATGTTACCATATTACTGTACTTACCTATTTATTTATTTATTTTAATCATTTATTTTATTTTATTTTTCGAAGCACAGCAAACAAAATTTTTCTTCTAGAAACCAAAGTTACCGTAATAATACTATGTGAATATTTTTTTGAAATCTTTTATTATGCATATATCATTTTTGTACTTAATATTTTTTTTGAAATAACAATAATTCGTTTACTTTCAGCAACGGACATGATAAAGAACTCGATCGGTAAAATTTCAGGGGGGTGTTGATACAAAATCCCACCTTCTCTCATTCATCATCATCATCATCACAATCATACTATATATATATGTCATACGTACACTCTCATCACGAAGTGCTTCCCCTACCATTCTCGATCCGCTATCGCTGTTGCTTCGCCATTTCATATTAATTCATATTTTATTTCCAAATGTAATTTTAGTCTGCTAATAAATTCTGTCGTGAATACTTCTCTCTTACTCTTTTTCGTTCCTCGTCATTACCGCCTCACATCAAAATGTTCCCGACCATTTGGAAAATGTTCTAGGTTATTCATATTTGATGTGAGGCGTACAGAACGAGGATCGAAAGAACTTGAGACTTTTCACTTTACTGACATTTTATTAGCGACTAAATTATGTTTCACAAACAAAATACGAAATGGCGAAGCAACAGCGTTATCGAATCGAGAGTAGTAGGGGAAGCACTTCGTGATGAGAGTATACATATGACATATATATATAATGTGTTCGTGATGATGAAGAAACAGAGAAGGTGGGATTTCCGTTACAAGACCCCCCTGAAATTTTACCGTTCGAGTTCTTCATCATGTTGTACGCTGAAAGTAAACGAATTATTATTATTTCAAAAAAAAATATTAAGTACAAAAATATGCATTAAAAAAAATAAAAAAAATAAAAATATTGACATCTTATTATTTGAATATTATTATGGTAACTTTGGTTCCTAAAAAAAATTTTGCTGTGCTGTGCTTCGAGAATATATAAAATAATTAAGTAAAATAAATAAATAAGTAGATAAATAAATATGGTAACATGCATGGAATATTCAATATTAATATATGATATAAAAATGGTATATGCAATAGAAAAAAAAGAAA
>WOFM01000242.1:245814-311764 GCA_011428145.1 Ericerus pela
CTCGCCTGCTTATCTCTTATTGAATTCACATGACAGCGCTCCAAACAAAACTATTCCAATACAAAAGTCATTGATCCAAACAGTACATGCTATTCTGCCGATTATTTCCTCTGCATGTAATCTTATAGATAACCATTAACGTAACATTTTATCGTATGTATTCCTATATATTTTTTTTCTTTTCTTTTTATCTTTTTATAAATACCTATATACAAAACCTTTTTTTCATTTATGAATCATATGTTACTATTTTAATCGATTTTATTCATTTTTTTTACATGTTACCATTTTTTAGCTTGAATTTATTATATCATTATGTAATCATATATGCATTTAATTATATATTTTATTTATTTATCTTTGTGAATGAAGCGCAGCAGAAATTACCAAAATTCTTTTAAAAATTTTTTTTTCTCCATTTTTGTAAATAATTTTCATTCACTCTCAGCGTTCAATGATGAATCACTCGTTTCATTAAAATTTCAAGGGGTGTTGTAACAGAAATTCCACCACAACTTATTCATCATCATCATCATCATCATCATTATCATCATTATGATAAATATATATATCAGACATTCCACTTCCATTACAAACTCTTATTTTTACTTACAATCAACCCTAGCGCTGTGCTTCGCCATTATATATTTTATTTCTGTAATAGGTTTTAGTCACCAAATCATATTTTTCTGCAACTGTTGTCTTGTGTTCATTTTTCAATCCTCGCACTCTTACCTCACATCAGTTTATAATCACTGGCAGACAAAGTACCTCACTTTTACATCGATTTTTGATTCTTATTGGTTGGAGTGTTCAATCTGGTGTACTTCGTGGTTTGTATGTGTGAGAATGATGACAAATTATATTGTACATTAGCTCATTATTCTCACAATATAGTTGTTGTGGTAAAACTGACTCGATACATATTGTAATCTGTGATATTTTATATTTGTAACACAACTGTGATAATATATTTTTGTGACCTCCTTGTTGCTTGTGAAATGTTGATCAGTCAACATCTCATTCATCTTAAATGGAAAATACATATTCGTGAATCAGATAATTAGAGTTCTTATTTATGTGTTTGTAAAGTGTTTTTCTAGTCATCGTCTAATGCTGTCGTTTATTTAAATTCAGTCATCAATATTTATCGTCATTCGGTCCGTTGAAACATCGAATTATTTCACAGTACACCGGCACATGGCATCTATAGTCTGGACCTTTGACCATACACTAGAAGGACTGTGCATACTGATAAAATGTTGAAGGCAACCAAATGAAATGAACATTCCATTCAAAAGTTGACTTCCCTTATCAAACTGAATTTTTCTCAGAATTCATCCACAAATTCTCTTCGATTCGTTGCCTTTAAATTAATTAGGATTCAGCTACAAATCGAAGAGAACTCATCTACAGATTCTTTTCGATTTGTCGCCGTTAAATTAATTAGGATTCAGGTACGAATCAAAGAAAATTCATCTACAAGTTCTCTTTAATTTGCTGTTAAATTAATTAGGATTCAGCGACAAATTGAGAATTCACCTTCGAATATTAAAAAGGAATAAATGACGCAACTTAATTTTAAAAACACTTTCATTTTGTAAAATGACAATGCAAATCCCTCCAAATTATTTAATCAATTGACGTATGATATTTGATAAATTCTGAAAAAAGAAATGAATGAAATGTACGCCTACATGGTGTCTCCATATAAGCCAATGAATGTTAATTTTATCAGTATGGCAGTCCATTATGTATATGGTCGAAGGTCTGGGCATTCAACCCCATGTTATAACTGTTCCATGTCATCTCCATCATATATATATCCTCGAAGCCTTTGAGGATATATAAAACATGCACCAACATAGAGAAAGTCTATTGTAAAAATTTCAGCCCAATCGCTTTTTTATTTTCTCAGAATTCCGGAAAAACGACTTTTCCAGGAATGATTCGTTTTTCAATTTTCTTAGAAACCAATCAACCAATAGGCAAAAATTTTTTTTCAGACCTGCTCTAATATGAGAACTACAGCACTATTTACCCGGTAGTTTTCTTAAAACCAAGAACACAAAATTTTGGGCGATACATACATTCATATACATATTATATACTTATACATTTAAAAGAGTTAGGTCAAAATGAAAAAATGGTACCAATCGTTTTCGTTTCTCATGAAACAGATATTTTTCGTCATCCACACCACTAATTCTCTTGTGAGATCAATTTTTATACACCGTTTGCAAGCAAACTGGGTAAAAAGTACGATAAAATCCACATAATTCACGCGAAAATTGCAATTATTTGAGAGAGTATAATTTATTTATCGTGCGGACAGTTGTCTTCAAACTTTAATTTTTAATTTTCGATTGGGAAATTTCAACATCGTAAAATTTACTTTAAATAAAAAATGCGACTTCAATCAAAAATTAAATTTTCATGCACATAACATCATGTGCAAATTAATGTTTAAGTTAAACACATTAATGCATGACTTACAGAAAATTATCAACACATATAATTAAATAACATATATGAAAAATTTTATGTTAAATACGCCGTGAAAATAATCACTAACGCAATGAATAAGAAAACATTCAAATGCAGTGCTCAAATACCACTCAAAGAAATAATTACGATTAATTAATTTCCAATAATTCGGACAAACGATTTAATAAATCTTGTTTCTTTCCCTTCACGTTGACATCACGCTTTTGTAAATAATCTTTCAGAATGGGCACCGTAAGTTTATCCGCATTTCCAGATCGAGCAACTTTTTCGACGTAGTCGGGATCTTCAGAATTAAATTTGGGCAGTTTCCACTGATTTTTTTCCGAATAAGTAGGAAACGATCGTTTTCGCGAGAATTCGAGTTCTGGATTATAAACAGTCGGAAAGAACGTATCCACAAACTCATTTTCCAGTCTACCCAAACGTTCAGATATTTGTGAATAGTCGCGCAGAGTTTCATCGACGATAGTTCTCGGTTTCGGATAGTTGAGTGCCAATGCTTCAATATTTGCCCAATGCTTCTGGATGTTAGGATTTTCGAATATCGATGGGTGGTATTGAAAAGAGATCTTTTTCAAAATTTTTTTACATAAATCAACTTTTTCTGGATCCAATTCCGATTGGGGAGGGAACTGAATTTCTCGTATATAATCTGCATAAGGTAGGTATAAAACGTGAAACCCTGACGGTATAGTGTGCTCTCCTTCTTTACACTCTTCCTGGGGTACCAATGCCGCTAACCAAGGCTTGCTTTTAATGCGAGTCACGAGGTAACAAAGAATGAATTTTTGCTTTTTTAGACATTGTCTCAGCAATGCGGTGAACAGCAGCGTGCTACCTTTGATTTTGTCTTCGCTAGGGTAAATAAAACTGGATGGCTTGAAGTAGTTTTCAGGTGTCAATTCAGATAATGACTTGAAACCCAAAAGCTCGATTCCTTTCGTTACTTTCATATGGAATCTTTCCCATTCTTGAACATTAAATGTGATTTGCTTGTCACCGGTTTCAAAATATTTAATGACATCCGATTTCAATAAACGCTCTCCAGTTTCTGAATTGTATAACTGAACAACATTTTTCACGGGTTCGTTCGTTTTCTTGTCCAATTTCATTACAGAAGGAATTCTGAGAGTTCTGTAGAAATTGAACATAACGACATTAATTCGTACATTATTACCAATATTGAATGTAAGATTAGCGATACTTCGCTTTTTCGAATCTTTGCGAAAAGTTCGCTCGAGTAACTGTTCGATTCGACTCATTCCCGGACAAACACTCGAGTCGGGTCCATTGACAATTTGCATAATTTCATTGTAAAATAAATCTCCACTAAAATTAAATCCCAAAGGAATAATATCGATTTCAATCTGCAAACTATGTAAATCCTCTGCTTTCTTACGAGCTTGGTAACATTTCAAACTATCACCACCATGCGGATTATCATGACATGTCATTAAAATTATCTTTTTAATATTAACTTTCACCGGGCATTTATTTATTAAAGAAGAAGCATACCAAAACAGATCTGCTAAAGAATAGTCATCGGAATGTCCATATTTTGTGGAGAAATCATCGCATGTAGGAGATTCGATCATTTCATCTAATTTCTTGATGATGCCAGCATTAGGTTGTTGTGGGTCGAAAAAAGTGATAATATTCTTTGGATTTTGGTCCGCAGGATCCCGTTCTTTCGTGCCGTAAAAGACAATACTCAGCAGATCGCTACTGGACCCGATAATTTTGTTCATAAATGCTGATTTACAGCATCTTAGACATAAATGAAAGAAGAACATATCGTCACTCTGTTTACTGAACATCGCCGAAGTTGAATCTAGTAGAAAAACAGTGATTTCACGGGTATTCCATACTTCATCTGGTTTCTTTTCGATTTCCTGCAGATCGAAATTCAATCCATCTTTATCCATAGCGATCATAAGCGTGATTTGAGGCAGAGTTCTATAAATAACTCTGAAACCGGTAGAGGCAATAATTAATTGTCTGCGAATCCTTAAAAGTAGAAAGTTCCTATCAATATTTTTTTTAAATTACTTACGATCAAACGAGCAATTTTGATGAAGTCAAGTAGAGTACTGTAACAAGTTAAATAAAATGATGAGTGACAAGTAGAGGACTAAAGTGGTTGAGAAAAATAGTAAATATATTCGGGAATGAAGATCAACTTATGAAACAGCAGACATGTTGAAACAAGCATAAGCATTGGGGTGAGACATACGATATAAACTGAGCGAGTTCAGAACAGAAAAACACATTTAACCTGACCTGATTAAATCATACTATCTTGTAGTTCGTTCTAATTTCCAAAATTAATAAGAAGGTAAATTGTTTTGAAGCGCGAAGCCTCACAAGCGTCTAGGGACACCAGGGTAAATTTTTTTCGGGTAGTTTCGGAATTAGTTGGAACACTTCGTTTGACTTGGGATTTTCGTTTGTTTTGTTTATTAGTTTATTGATATTTGATAATAATGGTAGTTGGAAAATGGGTTACCTAATTGTTTAATTTTTGATGTTTTTAAATATGAATTCCAAATCGCAATTCATCTGTGACCTATTTCAAACTTCTTTTGGTAAAAAACATCATGTACTCAGGCACATTGAAAACATTCATTCCATTAGTAGGCCTATCAGTGTAAAAAAAATTCAAAAACATCGAAGTAAAATCCAATGTTTTCTATGCTGTTTTTCCTGCAATACTTCCTGTGCATCGATCCTCATTTAGAAAATAAGTAATGTTCTTTTTCTGTTTCGTTTTCTTTGCATTCATGTTAAAATGAATAAATAAAGTTGACTCCGATTTTTTTTTTAATATTTTCAACAGATAAATGAAGTTTTTCTGGTGGTTTATTCGAACATGTTCTCATATATACTACACTTCGTTCTTCTTTACTAGAGATATGTCGGTTGACCGAGAACTAATTCATTTGAACTGATTTTTTGAAAGACCTAAATGAACGAGACCGAAAGATGAGGATGAACTAGTTCATTTTGAACTAAAAGTGATGTGAGGTGTACAGAACGAGGATCGAAAGAACTTGAGACTTTCTACTTTTATGACTCTTTATTAGCGACTAAAATATATTTTACAAACGAAGTATGAAATGGCGAAGCAACAGCGATATCGGATCGAAAGTAGAAGGGGAAACACTTCATGATGAGAGTGTACGTATGACATATATATATATAGTGTGATAGTGATGATGATGAAGAATGAGAAGAGGTGGGATTTCCGTTAAAACACCCCCCTGAAATTTTACCGTTCGAGTTCTTCATTATATTTGAAACTGAAAGTAAACGAATTATTTAAAAACAAAAAATATTAAGTACAAAAATAAAAAATTAAAATTATTGACATCGTATTATTTAAATATATTTGGTAACTTGGATTCGTAAAATAATTTTGTTGCGCTGTGCTTCGAAAAGAAAGAAGTAAAAATAATTAATTAAAATAAATAAATAGGTAAATAAATATGGTAACATGCAAGTAATATTCAATATATGTAATGGTATATGCAATAGATAAAAGTAAATTAAAAAAAATATATAAAAATTGGTAACATGCAAAAAAAATATTATAGTATTATGAGTAAAAAATGATTCATCGCTCGTATATTTCGAGTCGAAAAGAAGTAGAGAAAGAAAAAAAATATTTGTAAAAGAAAAAGGAAAAAAAAATATTCACAAACATATATTACATGAAGAAAAATAAAATAAAAAATTCACGAAGGTATTTCTGATTATGGGTTTGATGAATTCAAAAGAACGTTACGTTTCGTATTTTATCTTAAGAGTATAACATGAAAAAGATTGTAGAATAATATACGTTGCATCGTTTATTATCTTTCGTATGTTGTATTGTATTTGAACTGGCGTCTAACATATTTTACGATAAGGCAACTTTTTTGGTTTATCTTAATTGCGGTCATGTAATAGGTTTTAATCTTCATTGTGTTTATTGTTGGAGAGTTTCTTTCATAAAATTGTGTGGGAATATTTCGTGTATTTCTCTCACGCTAGTTGGAAAATGTATAGGGTTTTCAATATACGAATTGTAGGGTTTTTTCTTGCTCGATTTTCATGATTTTTTCTTGGTTACTAATTTTAAGAAATCGAGTATCTATCTTTTGCTTTGACTATAGCTTAATGGACTGCTAGAACTGATAAAAAATACATAGGATTAAATGGAACACCGCTGAAGCCACTGTTAACAGGCATTCTTTTTACAAAAAACGACCTTTGGTGATAAGTGAAAGTACAAACACTAGTGAAACTTAAAAGAATATCATTCTCCCTCTGCTTATATTGTTAGGAGTCACGAAAATATAACTGAATACAAATTCAGTTTTCATACAAAGTACCTTTTTCAAAAAGTAACGCCTGCATTCTTTGGCTTCAAGATTTTATTAGTTCTAGCAGTCCATTAAGCTATATAGTCAAAGATCTCTTGCATGTATTTTCTAGTAAATGGTATTGTTAAGTACTCTTTATGGTAATAATTGAAGGTTAATTTTTCAGCAATTATTTTCATGTTAGGACTTATATTTTGGACTTGAGACGACTTGTATTTTGAAATGGGAAAATTTTCGAACATATTATGACTTTGAAATAAACAAATTATTTTTTTTATGTGTAAATGTTTGTTTCGTATAATATTTTGACAATTATATTTTCGAATTTTGAACGATTCAATGATTTCGTCAAAATATCTGCTAACTGATTTTCAGAGCTTACTGTTCTAAAAAATATTATTTTTTCTTCAAATGCTTCCAAAATCGAGTAGCATTTGATCATCAGGGCTCTTGACTTCTTTTGACTAACCCTGGAACATATTTTTTTTGGGTCGAAATATTATCTTCCATAATATCCACCATCAATTTTTCTCTAAAAATTTCATAATTCATATACTGCATTACTTTTATTGTATCAAGAGTATCAAAAACTGCAATTATTTCGGCTGCAGTACTTGATGAGGCGTGAATTGTTTGCTTGCGGCAATTCCACTCCACCAAGTCTCCATAAGCAAATATCATAAATCCAGTTATTGATTTCCCTTTTTTAAGATTTTCTATTTCTATATTTTTATCGTCAACCTGGGGTGCGTAAGATGCATCAATATAAGCTTGCATGCCATCCCCTTTTGATGTATATATTATATTATATTTTTTAGTTGTATTAACGTATCTGAAGATTCTTTTCACATAATTTTTTTAAAGTGTCATTAGAATTATTTTGGAAATTCGAGAAAAAATTGACTGGGAATAATATGTCCGGCCTTGTAAGTCTCGCCAAATACAGTAGTCCCCCTATCATCGATCTATACTCCGTATCATCCCTGCCATTTTCTATTCTATCTATTTTTAATCCCGTTTCCATGGGTGTATTGGTGTTTTTCAGTTCCGAAATTCCAAATTTTTTAAGCATTTTGTCTATGTGTTTATATTGTGATATTGTTATAGTATTATTTTCTATATTTCTGACTATTTCGAGACCTACAAAGAATCTAGGATTGTTTATTATCGTAATTGTAAAATCCTTTTGTAGTTCCTCATTTATTTTTGTAATGGATGATTGCGAATTTGACGCAATTAATATGTCATCCACATAAGTTAGGAAATATGTTTCTTCGTTATTATTTTTCATTATATAAAGACATCTATCACTTTTTGTTCTTTCAAATCCCATATCTTTCACTTTTGCGTCCAATAAGTCGTACCACGATTTGCTGGATGTTTTCAATCCATAAATTGACTTTTTGAGTTCGAGTACTTGATTTTTATTAATATTTATGCCTTCAGGTCTTTTAAAAAAATGGGTTTTATAATGGGTGAATTTAAATAGGCTGTTTTTACATCGTACTGTACCATTATTAATTTCTCCTTATTGACTATAGATAATAATAGTCTTATTGTTCCTATAGATGCTACCGGGCCATGGGTTTCAGCAATACCATATTCTGTTCTATCTTTAGAGCCTCGTGACACAAGTCTAGCTTTAGGTTTTGGGTTTCCAAATTCATCAAATTTTATAGTAAAAATCCATCTTGTATCTATTAGTTTTTGGCGATCATAGTCTACTATTTCTCATACTTTCAAATCATCGAGGGAATTAAATTCATCATTTATGGCCTTGATCCATTCTTCCCTAAAGGGGTTTGTATCTATTTCAGAAAATGTTTTTGGGATATTATCTTCTATGTACGCTTTATTGTATTTTATATTAATATTCATTATAACAAGGTTAATTATTCCCAAATCATATTCATAATCTGCCGATTTTATTATTAAGGGTTTATTATTTATTAATAGTGATTTTATGTTTTGACTTTCATCCATTTTGACATCACATGAAATATATGATTTTGTATTATAGGGATCTCCGAAACAATATCCAGTATTCGTATAGCCCATCATTATATTTTTCTCTGCCCTATGCGCTAGTTTCAGGTCGATTTTATCTTTTGATTTTGATTTTGCTTTTGTCGCATTTTGTTTTCTAACTTCCACGAGTATATGCCTATAAGTTAGTGCTCCGAAGACTTTTAGATTTTTCAAATTTGGCTTTACTCCATAAAATAATTCATACGGTGTTTTAAACCCCTCATTTGCCTTCGTGGGTGATCTGTTAATTAAGTAGGCTGCTGTAACAACAGCATAGGACCAATATTTTATATCAAGATTGGCATCAATCAACATGGCCCATACTCTCCTTATTAAAGTTTGATTTTGCCTTTCGGCAACACCATTTAACTCTGGAGAATATGGTACCACATAATCCATTGTTATGCCCATCTCATTACAATAATTTATTATTTTTGCATCGGTGTATTCCCTTGCATTGTCGCATCTTATAGTCCCTATGGGGTATTCAGGAAATTTATTTTTCATCGACAGTATAATATTTTTAAATTCATTTGTCACCTGGTTTTTATTAGCTATAGGCATGACAAATGTGTACTTCCAAAAATGGTCTATGAAAGTTAAAATATATTTCTGATTCGCCACAGAGGGCGCGAATGGACCCATGATGTCTGATGACGCTATTTCTAATTTTCGAGTTGGTTTAGTTCTGATTCCAGTATGACCCAACCTTGAATTATTGGCAATACAACATATTTGGCAATTTACGAAATCTTCATCCCTAAAATTAAGGTTTTCTGGAATGCCAATTGCTAAAGTTTTTAATTTTTGCAAATATCTGGCATTTAAGTGTCCAAGTCTCCTATGTATTATTAATTTTTTATTCGTATTATTATTCGTTTGTGATTTATTATTGTTATTATTATTTTCATTATTTTCAATTATTATTTCCTCATTTTCACCCCCTGAGATGGTTCATTATTAGTTTCTTCTTCAAGAATTTCCAGTTCTACTGTAAAATCATCCCATTCATCGTTCATATCTTGAGTAATGGGGGCACATATCATATTTTTTTCAATACTATTATTATTATCTATTTTTTTTTTCTACATTATAATATATATAAAATATTCCCTCTTCTTTTTTCGCAGTTATGATTATTTCTGCAGTTTCAATAAAATAGATATTCGCAATCTCTTTTTGCTGATCAATATTAATTATTCCAGTATTTGTTATTTTAATAGCTGAAATAATATCTAAATTTAGATCCGGCAAATAATGGACGTCATTTAACTCTATCAATGATTGAATTTTATTGAAATTTTCAACCTTGATCACCATTCTTCCTGTATGTGTGGCATATAAAAAAGTATTTCTTCCTGCACCTTGCAATTTGATTGGGGTTACGAATTTCTTAACATCTACTAATTTATTAAGATCGGATGTTAGATGTACCTCTGCAGCCCCATCTAAAATTGCTCTATGATTTAATATTTTGTAATTTTCATCATTATTATGTTTATTATTATTGATTAATTCATTTAGTAACCATTCATTATTGTTACTATTAAATTTTTTTACCATGCAGGACATTTTTACCTGCTGTTCTGAATTATCTTTTTTATTGTTATTTGCTTGACTTGTATTTATTTTTGGTGGATAATTACCCTGATTACTATTCGTATTATTGTTGCTATTATTCGTTTGAGGATTATTATTGGTACAATTTTGTGCTATGTGCCCAAATTGTCCACACTTGTAACATTTGGATTATTTTGATTATTATTTCTCCCATTACCTCTATAATTATTTCCTCTGTAATTTGGATTGCCTCTATAATTATTTCCTCCTGTAATTACCATTACTATTATTATTATTATTTGTACCATTACTTTGGCTCTGGTCCGTTCCATTACCATTAGTATTACCATTCGGGCCATTACCATTGAAATTATTTCTATTTCCATTTCTAAAGTTATTATAATTATTATTATTTCCCATGTAATTATTTTCTACCTCTATAATTATATCTATATTATCTATTATTATTATTCCCATTATTCCTATAATTGTTGTTGGATTGATTATTATTATTTTGTTTTTTCAAGGTCTGATCCCTAAATTTTTGGTCAGAGTCCTCTCTCAATATTCTTTTAAAATTGTCTAAATTTTTTTCATTAGGAGGTAGATTTTCATATTGTATCTTTGCAATTGCTTGCTCGTAACATAATGCTAATTGCAAATTTTCCAACTCTTCTGTTTCAGTAACTTCTTTCCCACTATCTCTCACATCTGTTACCAGTTCATCCCATTTCTTTAAAAAACCTTTCATGTTTCCACCTGGTTGAAACCTGAATTCTAACCATTTTGCTTTTGCCATATTGGCTGTGACCAAAGTTTTTGTGCCATAAATATTATCCAATTTTTTTAGCATTAATATTGCTGTATTACAGTCCCTTATCTGTTTTGTTATATCGTTTGATACTCTTTCTAACACAAATGCCTTAGCATTATCTTGCATTTTGCAATAGTTCATCATATTTCTATCAGGTCAAAAATTAAGATCATCTATATTATCGATATATGGTTGTAAAAATTCGTGTTCCCCAAAAATATCGTAATATCCAGCTCCCCTGATGGCTGAAATAATCATCTTACGCCAGTCTAAGTAGTATTTTCCGTTAAAAACTTTTCCCAGGGGTGCTTGTATGGGTTTAATTTCACTCGGGGATGCCATATTTTCCTCCGTTTTACAAAATAATAATAGACCATTTTCTTTATTAATAACAGGTGTGTATTTTTTATTTTCTATCGAGTCTTTTTCAATTTTCTTAATTAAATCTTCTTTTTCACTATTTCCTTTTTTATCCAGTTTTTATTATTTAATTAATTAAAGAATCTGTTCATAAATTTCTCTTTCGATTTTTCAGAACTATAAATTCTGCTCGAAAAATAATTTACTGAAGATTCTGAAATTTTAATATATTTTAAACTACTAATCTCCTCAATTCTCCCTGATATATCTATCACAAACAATTCTAATATTATTTCACCTGTAAAATATTTAACATAGGGTAAATTATAAATTTCTATTTTGAAATCAACAACTTTTTCTCCTTCAAACTTTTTTTTTAATTCCTCTAAATCCTCCTTTTCTATGTTATATTCACCAATTTTTCTTTCAGATATATTTATTGTTTGGGACATAAAAATTTTAATTAATTTTTACTGTTTTAGTCTCAGCTCAAATACAATCGCAAAATACGAAAAAATAATTAATTTCAACAAATATTACCTTTACAATAATTTTACCTTATAATTCCTGCTGCGCCAATGAATGATTTATGTCTTTTTTTACTTCGCTGTCTACTTCCGTCTTCCTTCCTGAATTTTGCTCTGTGTTGGCCGAAAAAATTGGGTCTTCGATGTGTGGATCTACGACGAGTCCTCGATGATGGGAGCAGGTTTCCTTTGGCTGTTCACACGATCTCTTTGGCAGTCCCTCTGGATTTAGCGTTCGATGACTTCCAGGATTGGCCGTTATTAAGTCTGGAACTTCAGCTTCTAGTTTCGCAATTTAATTTTGAATTTTCAAAATAAATTAAAATTCGAGTTAAAAAAATTCTTGAGAGACACGATAACTATTTCGTGTATTATTCAATAAAAAACATAAAAAATTTCACGCACAGCAGTAAATTAAATTCAAAAAATAATTATTCCATCGATTTAAATTTTCTAAGTCTCTCCTCAAAGTTCTACCGTAGCAATGGCTACCATGATGTGAGGTGTACAGAACGAGGATCAAAAGAACTTGAGACTTTCTACTTTTATGACTCTTTTTAGCGACTAAAATATATTTTACAAACCAAGTATGAAATGGCGAAGCAACAGCGATATCGGATCGGAAGTAGAAGGGGAAACACTTCGTGATGAGAGTGTACGTATGACATATATATATAGTGTGATAGTGATGATGATGAAGAATGAGAGGAGGTGGGATTTCCATTACAACAAAAAGATATTATCAAATCAAAGTTATATTGTATAGACCTACAAGCTAGTTCACTCTTATACCTAACAGCATTGTTGTTAATCACTGGATGAGTGGAATTTCTTATCAATCAACAAAAAACGAAATGAAATAGTAAGCATTTTTGGGGAATGAAAGCGCTTTCTATGTCTGAAAGTAACTACGTATAGAAAATGTATACGAATTGCTCTCCATATGAAATAATACATACTCAAAGGTTTGATTCATGCAGCTCATTTCGTTCATTTTGAACTAGTTCACTGAACTAGTTCATTCAAAAGACCGAGACCTGTTGAACTAAATCCCCCAAATGAACTAAAATGCACATCTCTATTCTTTACAGTGTCATTCAGTGTTTTTTATTCACAACTTAAAAATTTTTCAGATTCTTGCTTTAAAAAAATATATTAAAAAAAAATACAGCCTCTATAAGTAAATAATTTTTTTTACAAAAATTCTAAATAATTTCAAATTTCAATAAAAACACTAAATAACTTTGAGAACTAAGTCAAACAAAATGTTCCGAACAATTCCGAAACCACCCGAAAAAATTTACCCTACGGTGTCCCTAGACTTCAACCATATACTAAATGGACTGCGCATACTAATAAAATATTGAAGGCAACCAAATGAAATGTATATTCCATTCAAAAGTTCCTTCCCTTATCAAACTGTACTTTTCACAGAATTCTTCTACAATTGTTTAATGTTTAGGATTCAGCTACAAATTGAAGAGAATTCACCTACGAATTCTCTTCGATTTGTCGCCGTTAAATTAATTAGGATTCAGTGACGAATCGAGGAGAATTTACCTACGAATTCTCTTTGATTCATCGCCTTTAAATTAATTAGGATTCAGTCAGCAACGAATCAAGGAGAATTCACCTACTAATTCTCTTCAATTTGTCACCCTTAAATTAATCAGGATTCAGCGAAAAATCAAAAAGAATTCACCTATGAATATTAAAAATGAATAAATGCCGCTGTTTAATTTTAAAAACACTTTCATTTTGTAAAATGACAATGCAAATCCCTCCAAATTATTTAATCAATTAACGTATAATATTTGATAAATCCTGAAAAAAGGGAACTGTTGAATGATATGTACGCCTTCATGGTGTCTTAAGGGCTCTGTTTGATAGGATTACACTAACTTACACCAACCTACACCGGTAGGGATATTCCACAAATATTCAAGTAAAACTTGGCGCAAAGTCACATAGCATTGCTACATTTGTGTAATCGCCCTCCTGGTGTAGATTGGTGTAGGTTAGTGTAGTCCTATCAAACAGAGCTCATATAAGCCTATGTTAATTTTATCAGTATGCGCAGTCCATTATATATATGGTTGAAGTCCCTAGATGCTTGTCGAAGCCTCGGCTTTGAATCTTACAAGCATCTCGGGACACCGTAGTGTAAATTTTTTTCAAGTAGTTTTGGAATTGGTCGGAACACTTCGTTCGACTTGGGATTTTTGTTTGTTTTGTTTGTTAGTTTATTGATAATAATGGTAGTTGGAAAATGGGTTACCTAATTGTTTAAATTTTGATGTTTTTAAATATTGTTGATACGAAATCCCACCTTCTCTCTTTCTTCATCATCATCACGATCATACTATATATATGTCACACGTACACTCTCGTCACGAAGTGCTTCCCCTACCATTCTTGATCCGATAACGCTGTTGCTTCGCCATTTCATATTAATTCATATTTTATATCCAAATATATTTTCAGTCTGCTAATAAATTCTGTCGTGAATACTTCTCTCTTACTCTTTTTCGTTCCTCGTCTTTACCACCTCACATCAAATATGAATTCCAAATCGCAATTCATCTGCGACCTATGTCAAACTTCTTTTGGTAAAAAACATCATGTACTCAGGCACATTGAAAACATTCATTCCATTAGTAGGCCTACCAGTGTAAAAAAAATTCAAAAACATCGAAGTAAAATTGTTGAGGTGAGTTTCGATCAATTCATAAAAGAAACATAAGCACGGATGTTCAACTTTAAAAAAGGTTTATTGATTGAGTTTAGTACAACGATTGACGAACGGAGAACATTCTCCGTCGAGCAGTGGCGGAAAGAATATTATGTTGGTGATCAGTGTCGCCACATGTAAAAAGAATAAATGTAATAATGTGTTACATGCAGTGTTGATTAGTGTACAGTTACGTGATCGTGAGGTAGTAAGGGAATTGTATCCCAACACCCCCCTGCGATTCAAAACGGACGAACGAACATGTAAGTAAAAATGTGTCACATATTGCATGTATTTAAAACAAACATATAAACAAGAAATAAGCAATAGCAGTCAAAAATTATTACATATAGGTGTCATATAAAATTACTATATATATATAAAAAATGGTAGAACAAACAAAAAAATTAGGTATGTCGTTGACTAGTATGATGTTATATAATAAAATGTGTATAAGTTTATATATTGGCATTTTGTTTTATCTTAAATATATCGTGTAAATGTTAACATGAGGTATATATTCAACCTTATGTTTTAGTGTCACATCTTATAAATATTGTGTGATTTTTGATTTAACATATATAAAAACCCTTCGGAGAGATCAATGTCTCCTCATCGTCAGCTGTAGAGAGATAATATTATTATATATATATATATCCTTATAATTAATTGTGTGTATTTTCAATATGAATTTACTATTGTGGGAATCAATGGTATATATTAGGGAATGCTGATACCAATAAGAGAGGCAGAGCAGCGACGGGGAACCTATTGAACGTTGTGAAATGAATTGTGAAACGACATATGGACCGCTCGGTTTACGATAGGCGCTAAAAGACCGACGCCCATCCGCAGTCCAAAACCAATTATCAAAAATTTTTGCGGGTTGAGTCAATTAAGACTATTGGCCGAAAGGTTGACTTGTTCAGAGTATTCTCATAACAATATTTTGGTAAGTTTTTTGATCAAGTGCTTTTGTTAAAATATCAGCAACTTGATCGGAAGACCTAATATCGTTAAACATTATTAATTTATTTTGAAAAGCTTCCAAAACTGCATAACATTTGATCGCTAGGGACCTGGAGCATTTCTGGCCTCCCCCAGATGCAATGCGTGATGCGGATATATTATCCTCATACACCTGCACTGAGTCGGTTACAGAGAAAACGCTCTCAGTGAGTCTCCAGATAACGTATATATCGTCCAGTGCGTCATTCAACGCAATTAATTCGGCTGCAGTTGACGATGTTGCAACCGAGTTCTGCAGGTGAACGGCCCTATTTAACAAGTCTCCGTTAACGAAAATCATATAGCCTGTTGTGGAGCACCCTTTCTCCAAATTTTCTATTTTTATGGGTGAATCGTCTACGTCGAGTGCATACGACGCATCGACAAATGCTTTAATCTGAGTCTGGTCAGAGTGAAATACAAGAGAGAAGTCCCTTGTTGTTTTAAGGTACCTAATAATGTGACGAACATAGTTCTTAATTTCGCTATTCGAGGATGCCTGAAACCGTGATAGGTAATTGACGGCGAAGGCAATGTCCGGGCGGGTCAGTCTTGCCACATATAGCAGATTCCCAATCATGGCCCTATATTCAGTGTCGTCTATTCCATTAGCTGGCTTTCTTATTTTAAGTCCATAGGCGTGGTTGTCGGATTACATTCCGTCATACCAAACTTACGTAGGATTTTATCTATGTACCTATTCTGTGTCAATGTTATTTGTTTCCTCGGGATGTCCCAACTTATTTCAAAACCGACAAAGAAAGTTGGATCTTTTTCTATCTTCAATGTAAAATTCTTATTAAATATATTTATTAAGTCTTGTGTCCACTCGTCGTGGTTGCTATTCAACAACATGTCATCCACATAGACTATTAGAAGTGCCATTGCACCATTATTATTTTGTTTTGTGTATAAGCATCTGTCTATTTTTGATTGAACAAATCCAGCTTGAATTATCGTCGAGTTTAACAAGTTGTACCAACTTTTAGAAGACGTTTTCAGTCCATATATTGACTTGATTAGTCTCAGGCAATTATTTTTGCCTAGTTGGCATACCCTGGGATTTGATATGAAAATAGGGTATCTTATTTCTGAATTAAGGAAAGCTGTTTTTACGTCAAATTGTATTATATTTAAGTTATGTTTATTTGTTATTGACAGTATCCATCTTATAAGCCAATACTGGACCACCGGGGCATATGTTTCAGTTAGAGAATAATGGGTAAGGTCCTTAAAACCCCTTGCAACCAACCAGGCTTTTGGTATATGAATGCCTTGATTGTCGGGTTTTGTGGTGAAACATCACTTGGTATCTACCAACCTCACATTTCTTTCTCTGGGAACGACCTCCCACACACCCATATCAGACAATGACTTCAGCTCGTCAGTAATGGCTTGTTGCCATTCCGCCCTAAAAGGGTTGTTTTCTACATCCTCCCATTTTTGAGGGATGTGGTCCTCTATGTAACTTTTATATCTTTGTTTTCATACGTTTAGTATTACGGGGGTTTCTATTATATTATTATCATTATGTTTATTTTTATTTTTATCATCTATTTTATTTATATTTATTATGTTCCTCGTTTCATCGAATCTGACATCACAAGTAACGTGTGATTTGTAAATTAATGGGTCCCTTATGCAGTACCCATTATTTGTGTAACCCACAAATACTCCCCTGTCCGCTCGCTGTGTCAATTTCGGGTGTTCACTATTTGTTTTCTTCTTTTTATTTTTTGTGGCCTGTTGTTGGCGAACTTCCATAGGAATATGTCTATAGGCGAGAGACCCAAAAACTCTCATATTCGATAAATCTGGCTTTATGCCGTAAAACATTTCAAAAGGGGTTTTATTATCTTTGTTTGCCCTGGTTGGGCTCCTATTTATGACATAAACCGCCGTCAGAATGGCCAATGACCAAAACTTGAAGTCCAAATTGGAGTCAAACAGCATAGCTCTGGTTCTAGCCATAATCGTTTGATTTTGCCTTTCGGCCATCGCATTCAACTCCGGTGAATACGGAACAACAGGCTCGAGACTTACGCCGTTTTCCTCACAAAATGTCCTCATGTGTGAATCTAAATATGTATTCTTTAGCATTGTCACACCTTAGGGTGGCAATGGGATGATCTGGAAATTTTGATTTTAGTTTCATATAAAGTTTTTTAAACTCTTCACACACCATTGACTTTTTTTCTATGGTGGAGACGAAGGTGTATTTTGTGACGTGGTCAACAAATATTAACACGTACTTCTCACCATATATACCCGGTGAAAAGGGGCCCATTGTATCCGATGAAACGAGTTCTAGTTTCCTATCAGGTCTGGTCCTGGTGCTATTGTGTCCTAACCTTTTTGAATTAGCTTTCACACATATCTCGCACAAACTAAACTCATCATCTCGGAATATTATTCCATTAGGAATACCTCTTGAGACTTTAGTTAAGAATCTTAAATTCTTTCCAGATAAGTGTCCTAGTCTTCTGTGCCATATCATTTTTTGTCTATTTTTAACTCCCCTGCATTTTCATTAGTTTCTTGATTATTATTTATTATATCGTTATCTATAGTGTTATTATTAGTGTTTATACCTACATCCTTATTTGTTTCTCTCCCATCTTCGCTGGTTTCCCTATTTTGGGTTTGGTTATTATTTTGTTCGTCATTATGACTTATTATTATATTGTCATTTTCACTATTATTAATTGTGTTCTCTCTATTCTCTTCACTTTCCTCCTGACTGTCCTCAACAATTTCTTCTTCTATTTCATATTCCATCCATTCATCTTGGGAATTTACATTAGGCATACATGCCAATTTATTCGATTGATTTTTATAAGGACATATTTTGTTTAAGTCATTTTCATCTTCTATTATATTAACTGTGGATTCCGACACGATTTCATATTTTACCATGTATACCCCCCTTATGTTTGGGGCTGAAAAAATTACTTCATTCGTCCCACGGACGTATATATGCGCTGCAGAGAAATTTTGGTCTATGCCAAGCGCTCTGTTTTCAGTTATCTTAATCCCCGACATTAGGTCCACATTCAGGGATGGCACATAACGTACATTCTTAAGTCTTATAACAGTTTGTTTACTTTCAGAATTTTCTACCCTAATGAACATAGTTCCTATATGTGTGGCAATTAGTAAAGTGTCCTGGATGGCACATTCTAACTCTATAGGTTTTTCTAACATTATAGGGCTAGACAATTTTGATAGGTCTGATACTACATGAGCAACAGCCCCACCATCCAACATGATCCTATTAGTGAGGGGGATATATTCTGGATTAGACTCATGTCTTGTGTCCCTAGATGTTATTAAATTTATTAATTTATTGTTATTTGTGCTCTTGTTTTGTTCACTGGCTTTATATCTTATCATCATTGTGAGAAAAACGGTGGAATTTCAACGGATCACCATACACGAACTACGATGATGAAGAACTTAAAACGACGATTCGACGAAACGATGACTAGAAGCACACATTACGACATATAAAAGAGAAGACTAGATACTTTGAATGTTTCACGAATTTTTATTAAACACCATGATGACATACATGTTATTTCATCGACGAGAGATGAGCGACAAGGAGGCATACAAAAACATATAATCACAGCTGAGTTACAAAACACAAATATCACAGATAAATAACAACAATAGAAACAGTGTTGCCACAACATGTGATGTGCGAGAATAAGTGGCTATCGAATATTATAATTTGCCATTATTCTCACACGCCTCCTCAAATTATATATATTCGATTATGATTTAAAAAATGGTAACAATAAAAATAACGTTATTAATCTAATACTGTCATTTCGATACATAATGACAAAAAGTCAACAAACGATTAAAAATAAACATGTGGTCACAAACAACAACATTAACATACAAACAAAAATGGTATACATAAACAAAAAGTTACGTTAAATTTAACAGTCTACAAAATTCGGTAAATTTGGGCCTCGGGCAGCCCTTCGTGAACATATCAGCCAATTGTCGCGAAGTTGGCACGTATAAGTATCTAAATTCTACATCTACATGACTGCACACAAAACGGTATCTTACGTCTATATGTTTTGACCTACGGGTATTCCACTTGCCGGAGTGCAACAGAGACAGACAGCTCTGATTATCCTCATAGATTACAGCCCTATCAGCAACTTGGATGCAAAAATCACCTAGTAGATACTTCAGCCATATGGACTCAGTGGTAGCATCGCATATTGCGATCAACTCACTTTCAGTACTAGATAAAGCCACTGTTGGCTGTTTCTTGCTTGACCAGGACACCAGTGACCCGTAGACAAAGGCACAGTATCCGGTAACTGACTGTCTTGTATTAACGCAGTTGCCCCAATTGGCATCGGAATATGTTTCCAATATACTGCCGTTACTCTTATCATCATGTAGAAAAATCAATTTTTTGTCCTTGGTGGTTATCAGGTATTTCAGAACTCGCAGAAGATACTTGTAATGCTCATTCGTGGCACAGCTGGAGAATTGGCTGAAGTACGATATTGCAAAGCAAATATCGGGCCGTGATACTAACATTAAGTACATTAAACATCCCACGAGCTGTTGATACCGGTTATTTAAAACACTATCACACGCATTGAGGTCCCTGTCCAGTTGGAGTCCGGGGTCAATGGGTGTGAGGGTTGGTGAGCAATTTTCAACACCAAAACGTCTAGCAACAGACTCGATGAGAGCCCTCTGCTCAATCTCCAGTATGGCCTTCTCCCGATTGTAGCTAATATTCAGACCCAAATATTTTCTGACCTCTCCAAGATCCTTACATTTAAAACGTTTATTTATTTCATTTTTGAAAAAAGCAATTTTTGCCTTATTATTGGAGCTAATGAGGACGTCGTCAACGTAAGTGAGCAAGTAGACGACCGTATTGTCAGTCCTACTTTTATAAACATACAAGCAGTCATCAGCCTTACTCTGCTCAAAACCAAGAGCAACCAGAAACTCGTTAAATAACGTGTTCCAAACTTTAGGCGACTGCTTCAGACCATATATTGACTTATTCAACTTCAAGACATTATTTTTCTTATCTATTTTTGTTTCAATTCCCTCAGGTATTTCGAGGTACACGTCTTCAGACAGGATTCCATTTAAAAAAGCACTGCAAATATCTATTTGCTCTATATAAAATTTCATTTTATTACTGATAGCCAAGAGAGTCCTCACAGTCGAAAACTTTGCCACCGGTGCGTATACTTCATTAAAAATGAAGCCTTTTTTCTGTTGACATCCTCTGGCGACCAGTCTTGCCTTATAGAGTACCTCATTATTCATATCGTATTTTTTATTAAATACCCAACAACATGTGATGGTAGGAGTGTCCCTTGGACGTTTGGTCACCCACCAGGTCTGATTTGAATTCAGGGCACTGATCTCCGAAGAAACAGCCTCCCTCCACATCAGACCATCCGGTGCACCATTCGCCTCCTCAAACGTCAAGGGGATGCCGTCCTCCGCTAGGTAAATATTTCCTGCAGTCCCATCACATTCGGCCGTTGCACCTGACAGACAATCCAAATTCACGTCACCATCAACTTCAATGTTCTCAAGATTCGATTCGGTGACCTCTACAAAAATACCATCGTTATTATTATATTTACTAGAGTCCTTGGCACCTATTTTACTTTCAAAAAACTCGACATCACGTGACAAACGTACCTCCTTAGTAGTCACATTGAGTAGTCTGTAGCCGCAGGGGGAATAACCGATCATTACAAGTTTCTCGCTTTTATTTTTAAATTTATTTGAGTCATGTTTGAAGGACAGCATATAAGCGTCACATCCAAACGTACGTAATTTATTATAATCAAACTGTTCGTTGAACCATCTTTCATAAGGAACAAAATCTTTATTTGTGGGGCAACGGTTCACGATATATACAGAGCACAATATGGCTTCTGTCCAATATATCTTTTCAAGACCGCTCTCGAACAACAATGTCCTCGCCCTTTCACACAGTGTCCTGTTCATCCTCTCAGCCTTTCCATTTTGCTGAGGGCAGCCACCAACAGTGGGTTCGACAACAATCCCTTTTTCGTTACAGTATGATTGAAAATTTGTGTTTAAGTATTCTGTGCCTCGATCGCACCTGAGTCTTTTAACATTGTAGCCGAATTTATTTGCTACCATCTCATGATAAATTTTAAATTTCGAAAAAGCTTCTGTCTTACTCGTCAACAGGTACACACAGCAAAAATTTGAGTAGTCATCGATAAAGGTCATAAAATACTTCACTCCATTATATGATGGAGGATTTATCGGGCCACACAGATCGGTATGTATCAGTTCCAAAGGCCTACTTGTTTTTCGTTTGTGCCTCAGGAACGGTTTCCGTTTCGGTTTGCCCATAACACAGGGCTCACACAGCAATCTGCGGTTAGTGTCAACATTTGGTATCAAACCCCTAGTTGACAATAACCTAACATCGTTTACATTCAAATGGGCAAGTCCACGGTGCCACACAGTCAGTGGGCTAGGTTCATCTTCAGACATCAGATTGCACGAGTGATTTGGTATTTTCAAAAAATCAATCGTGTACAAATCCGAGTCAACGCTCACACCAGTGGTCACGATTTTACCACTGCAGCGTTGGATGACCTCAACAGACTCCTCTCAAAACAGAGTGTCGAAACCCGACTTGCTCATGCGCTTAACGGACAGCAGATTCTGTGGCAGCTCCCGAGCATACCTTACATTTTTTAGTTCTATTGCGATGCCATTCAACAATTTCAATTTTACGGTACCGACCGACGTGACAGCAAGCGAGACTCCTTTCTTCGCGACACAGTACTGTAGGGTTTTATCAAATCTAAATAGTCACTGAACAGACTTATATCATTTATCAAGTGAATTGTGCATCCACTATCCACTACAAAAGTGGTACGGAGCATCGAATTTACATTATTTTTAGCATCAACGAAATCATTTATTTTATTATTATTATTATTCTGCAGTGTAAAGCTGTAACCATCTTCAGAGCGATTGTCATTTGAATTAAAATTATCATTGCACATTTGTGCTGAGTTACGATTATTATTATTATTATTATTATTGGTACCATGGTCGTTAGTACGATTTCCATTATTATTATTAACGTTACTACAATTATCCGTACTGTTATTATTTCTATTTTTTGCATAGCAATTACGTGCTATGTGACCGATTTTATTACAGAAATGGCATTTTATATTTGAATGCCCATTATCATTCCCAAAATTCCGACCATGTCCATTTGAATTATTATTCCCATTATTATTATTATTATTAGTATTGCTCTGTGTGTTTAAATTCCGGTTATTATTAAAATTATTATTACTTCCGCCTCGATTATAACCACGATTGTTTCCCCGATGTTGAGACCTACCACGATTGAAACGATTATTACTATTATTATTATTGTTATTATTACCGAAATTTCGTCCACCATTCGTGGTGTTGCCAAAAAATATGTTCTCTTCACCAGTGGCCACCACCGATGAAGGTTTCTGAGGAGCTGAATATTGAGAATTACTTCTCAACGTCGATTTACTATCCAGGGACAGTTCACGTTGAAAGTTGTTCAACCTCATGAACACGCCATCCCAGGTTACGACTTCACCATCCTCTAACACCACTTTGATAGGACGAAACTCCGCTGGCAGCGAACGTAGCAATACCAGTACAAATTGTTTGGTGGTAGTCAGGTCCCCCAACTCGGTCAATCGTCTACAGCGGGCACGAAAATCAAGTAAATACTTTTGTAAGTCAGAACCAGAAACATACCGTTTTGTATACAGCTCAGCTCGTAAATCCATTAGCGTCCTGTCATTTCCGCTATCAATCAGGTTCGTCAGCGCGTTGAACATCTCCTTCGCGGTTGTGTAGGTCTGGATGATTTCGAGGTATTCGTCCGTCACGTTGTTGGCTATCAGGAACATCGCCTTAGCATTCTCCTTCGACCATACATCTCCCCTATTTCGAACAGTTGGCAAAGAATCAAAGATTATGTTACCCAAAGATTCCTTTGCTAACAGCAGCTCCATCCTGAATTTCCATGTCCGACCATTCTGCCCATTGAACAGTTCGATAGTATTCTGCTTTCGAATGTCCATCTCGTGATCAGGCTACGACGATCAGTTGCACCGCGAATCAGCGACTTCAGCAACCTTTCAGATACGTCGACCAACGAATAAACATGAACGAGATTCCAGGAACATCGAAAAATAAATACGAACACTTTTAAAGGAAAAAGGTTACAAACAAGGCATGGTACTACTTGGGAGTGATGAACAGGATTCGACAGCACAACTCTGCATACTAAGGACAATGGCGACCACGTTGACAATCAGGTATCTGGGCCCATAACCTGCGAGAAAAACGGTGGAATTTCAACGGATCACCATACACGAACTACGATGATGAAGAACTTAAAACGACGATTCGACGAAACGATGACTAGAAGCACACATTACGACATATAAAAGAGAAGACTAGATACTTTGAATGTTTCACGAATTTTTATTAAACACCATGATGACATACATGTTATTTCATCGACGAGAGATGAGCGACAAGGAGGCATACAAAAACATATAATCACAGCTGAGTTACAAAACACAAATATCACAGATAAATAACAACAATAGAAACAGTGTTGCCACAACATGTGATGTGCGAGAATAAGTGGCTATCGAATATTATAATTTGCCATTATTCTCACAATCATAGACCACTGAACATCATTCTCTTTTTTATTTTTGTTATTATTGTTATTATTATTACGTCCAAATCGGGTATTTTGTGCTGGACCATCCGGTTTATTCTGAGGTGATGTACTCTCTTTATTTGATGGACACACTTTAGCAATGTGCCCCTTGCCATGGCACTTAAAGCATACTAAATTATTCGTATTTGGCAAGTTATTTTGATTTTGGCTATATTTTCTATTCTCATAATTATTATTATTGTTATTTTGGGGCGTATCTGTCTTCTGATTATTATTTTGTGTCATCTTCCCCTGATCTATATTTCGACCATAATTTTGACTTCTATTTGTATTATTATACCTGTTATAGTTTCCTCTGTATTGGGATCTTTGATTTTTATTATTTTGGTTGAAGTTACAAAATTTATTATTATTGTATCTTGACTTTTTCTCGTCATATAATCTGTCTGACCTTTCGATCAGCATTGCGTGAAGGGTTTCAATGGTCTTCTGATCTTGACCCAAAGTATTAAACTCCAGCCTAGTCATATCATAATCCATGTTTAAAGATATTAGGAGTTGTTCTATCTCCTCCTGTTTGTCTAAGTTTTTCCCACAATCTCTTATTTTTTGTGCTGATTTGGAAAACATGTCCAGATAACTTCTCATATTCCCCTCACTATTGAACTTTAATCTTTGAAAGGCCTGCTTTGCATTTATATATGTGACCTGCGTGCAGCTTTTATACCTTTCGTCAAGAACTTTTAAAATTTGGTTTATAGTCTTTAGATCTTTTACTCTTTCGATCAGGTCATTGTTTAGTCCTTGATAGATTAAGGCTTTCCCCTTTTCCTGGTTACAAAAATATGCCATTCTATTAGCCGGACTAGCATTGCCAGACTCAGGGTTTAAAAAACTGTTTAATTCCAATCCCAAAAATAGAACTTCGGTTTCATTGTCCTGCATAATAGGGTATAATCCTTCTGCGTAGAGTGTAGAGACCATCATGGTTCTCCAAGCGTCATAATTTCTCCTGTCAAAAACTTTCTTTGCGTCAAAGCGTGACATTTTGTTAATGTTTTATTTTTCAGGGGTTTTGGGTCCTACCTCAGAAACACGAGAACTTAATTCTAGGGGGTAACACGGTCTCAACCGCACGATTATGCACAGCACGGTCTTAGCCACTCAATTGGGAATGCAAGTTAAATATACTATATTATAATATTCAATAATATGTTATTATTCTAAATTAATTCTCACGAAATATTCATTGCTGACGATGAGTTGATCTCTCTGCCGTTGTTTCTTCTAGTGAATGGTCAAATTATTTGAACTATGTCGCTGAACTTATTCAAAGTCGAATCGGCTGAGTCTTTGGCTTTTGTTTCAGAATGAAAATGGTTCTGTTAAACACGTTAAAAAAGTTTATTAATATTCAATGCAAAATTGTTCCACAAAAGTATGATAGATAAAATCTGAAAGAGAAGTAATCTATTATGTATTATCATTTGAAAAAATCCTTTCTGTGAACAGGAAAAAATCTGTCACCAATGTCAATAATTATTAATGTAGGTTTTCTTTTGTTGGATTCTACGAATCTCATCCAACAAAGGTTTTCCTATTTCTGCAATTCCCGACCAACAAGATAAAGTTTGAAAGGCTATCGAATTTGCCTTTCAAGTTTCGACTTTACCTTAAATTTGGTTGGGAATATACCTGAAAATATACTAAATTTTATTATTTTATTGCCTAAATGTTAACTTTTTCATCAATTTTATGGGCAAAATCACACGAATTATCACTTATTTAATTTTAATTTTTTACTTATCTTAGGTATCTTCGTTTATTTTCCAGTTTTATCGACGTATTCTTGCTTTTTCATCAGCTGTTGACATCAGACTTCGACGATTTTGCTCCGTTATTTTCAGATTTTCAACTTTTACTCTTTGATTTCTTCTCTGGAACACAGCATGTACAATTGCCAACCGTTTTTGATTGTATGTGTTGGTTTGCCAAACCACAAGATCCTTTCATACCTGATCTGCTTTCTCCAAATTTTCGACTTCGAAGTTTTAAATGGCGCCCAAGACTTTACCGTTGTTTTCATTAATCTTACTTTTACTTTGATTTACACTGATTGAACTTTTTACAAATACGGGATAGTTACTTTAATCACTGATTCAAATTTTTCAATTACAAATTTTCACTTTCCTGCCACTTTGCGTGGAGGTATCACACGGCACTACGCCTTTCACTTTGCGTGAATTACGAATTTTTAAACTTTTAACAAATTACATGAACATCGCACTTTAATTACCGCACTTATTTTCTTGATCCGCCGCTCTGGCTACCATGTTGAGGTGAGTTTCGATCGATTCATAAAAGAAACTTAAGCACGGATGTTCAACTTTAAAAAAGGTTTATTGATTGAGTTTAGTACAACGACTGACGAACGGAGAACATTCTCCGTCGAGCAGTGGCGGAAAGAATATTATGTTGGCAATCAGTGTCGCCACATGTAAAAAGAATAAATGTAATAATGTGTTACATGCAGTGTTGATTAGTGTACAGTTACGTGTTCGTGAGGTAGTGAGGGAATCATATCCCAACAAAAATCCAATGTTTTCTATACTGTTTTTCCTGCAATACTTCCTGTGCATACGATCGTCATTTAGAAAATAAGTAATGTTTTTTTCTGTTTCGTTTTCTTTGCATTCATGTTAAATTGAATAAATAAACTTGACTCCGATTTTTTTTTAATATTTTCAACGAATAAATGAAGTTTTTCTGGTGGTTTATTCGAACATGTTCTCATGAATACTTCACTTCATTCTTCTTTACAGTTTCATTCAGTGTTTTTTATTCACAACTTAAAAATTTTTCAGATTCTTGCTTTAAAAAATATATTAAAAAAAAATACAGCCTCTATAAATAAATAGTTTTTTTTTACAAAAATTCTAAATAATTTCAAATTTTAATAAAAACACAAAATAACTTTGAAAACTAAGTCAAACAAAATGTTCCGAATGATTCCAAAACCACCCAAAAAAATTTACCCTACGGTGTCCCTAGACGCTTGTTTGAATCTTTGACTATACAGAATTAACATCTGTATAGTCAAAGCTTTGAATAATATTCAGTGTTGCCAATTAATGATAGTAAGTAAAAAAGCCGAATCTGCACTACAAAAAAGCCATATTTCAAGGTCTATTGTTGTGATTCTTGAATTAGTTGTAAATGTAATCTGTTTGTCCGTTAACTACAAATTGTGAATGAGGATAGATACGTTTTCTTTTTCATCGTTCGGAATTATTATGTGTAGTTAGAGATGTGCGTTTTAGTTCATTTGGGGGATTTAGTTCAACAGGTCTCGGTCTTTTGAATGAACTAGTTCAGTGAACTAGTTCAAAATGAACGAAATGAGCTGCATGAATCAAACCTTTGAGTATGTATTATTTCATATGGAGAGCAATTCGTATACATTTTCTATACGTAGTTACTTTCAGACATAGAAAGCGCTTTCATTCCCCAAAAACGCTTATTATTTTGTTTCGTTTTTTGTTGATTGATAAGAAATTCCACTCATCCAGTGATTAACAACAATGCTGTGACGTATAAGAGTGAACTAGCTTGTAGGTCTATACAATATGTTGATACAAAATCTTACCTCATCTCATTTTTCATCATCATCATCACTGTCACACTATATATATATGTCATATGTACACTCTCGTCACGAAGTGCTTCCCCTACCATTCTCGATCCGCTATCGCTGTTGCTTCGCCATTTCGTACTTATTCATATTTTATTTCCAAATGTAATTTTAGTCTGCTAATAAATTCTGTCGTGAATACTTCTCTCTTACTCTTTTTCGTTCCTCGTCATCACCGCCTCACATCACAATATAACTTTGATTTGATAATATCTTTTACTTCAAAATGAACTAGTTCATCCTCATCTTTCGGTCTCGTTCATTTAGGTCTTTCAAAAGATTAGTTCAAATGAATTAGTTCTCGGTCACCAACACATCTCTAGTGTAGTTAAGTAGAACTATTCGTCAATAAATGTGCGATATATCAGATGAAATTTCGCTTTATTCAGTTACTTTCAAGTTGGGTTTTATTCAATCGTGTGTTTCACTACTAGTTTGCTGAGATTCTCACTACACCCGGAGTCCGATGCTATTCTTACATTTTAGTTGTCAGATTTCAAGTTTTTGTAATTTTATATTATATCCAGATTGGAAACAGATAACTGATCTACCTAATTTCATTGGGAACACCCGAGGCTACTCGGCTCAAAATGGATAATTTAACTAAATCGGATATTCCTATCGAGGATCTTTTTCGTATTTTAATCGCCACTGATACCCACCTTGGCTATGCTGAAGATGATCCTGAACGTTGTAAGTATTTTTTGGTCCTATAACATTAATTCCTGTTTCTATTTTGTAAATCCATTTGGTCTGAATGGCTTCTCTCAGGTGAAGATAGTTTTATTGCATTCGAAGAGGTATTACGTTTAGCCAGAGCTCATGAAGTTGACTTCTTGCTTCTGGGAGGAGATCTCTTTCACGAGAGCAGACCATCTACACAATGTTTACACAAATGTTTATCTCTGTTACGTCAGTATTGTCTGGGTGATAGGTGAGATTTTATTCTTTCACAGAAATAAATGTCTTTTATCAAATTTTAATTTGATTATTTGACTTTGATTTCGCAGACCCATCTCCGTAGAATTTCTGAGCGACCAAAAAATTAACTTTCAACACTGCTCTCAATCTGTGGTAAATTATTATGACCCGAATCTGAGTATATCTATTCCTGTGTTTTCAATCCATGGCAATCACGATGATCCAACTGGTAAGTCTTCTATATCGCTTTTAATGAGTAATTTTTTGTAACTTGGAATTTCATTTAATTTTCTCGATTTATCAGGTCAAAAACAACTTAGCTCTCTTGATATATTAAGCACCTCTGGTTTAGTTAATTACTTTGGCAAGTGGACGGATTTAACAGAAGTTAAAATTAATCCAATTTTATTACGGAAAGGAAAATCTAAACTTGCTTTGTATGGACTGAGTCATATAAAGGATGAGCGCCTTTCCAGATTATTTCGGGATGGCAAAGTTAGTTCTTTTTTGTCGATTTGTTCCCATTCGTTTTAGATATATTTTCAAAGAAAATTAAAATTTCCGATTTTATTTCAATATCTAGGTCAATTGGTTTCGTCCAGATGAAGATACCGAGGATTGGTTTAATATATTTGTTTGCCATCAGAATCGAGAAGAGCGAGGAATTGCAAAATATCTTTCACAAGATGTGTTACCGTCATTTTTAGATGTTGTAATTTGGGGTCATGAGCATGAATGTCGTTTGGAAGATCAAAATCGATTGGAAGTCAAATTGGACCCAGTCCGAAATTTTTACGTTATTCAACCAGGTAAGTTCAGTCTCTTCAAAAAATCATTGATTGGGGATGAATTAATTTGAGATGCTTTTCTCGCTCCCAGGAAGCTCTGTTGCTACATCACTTTGTAAAGGAGAAGCTCAGCAAAAGCATGTTGCACTATTGAATGTGGGTTATCATAAATTCAAAGTCGAAACTTTACGCTTAAAAACTGTACGACCTTTCATTTTTGAAACCATCTCGCTGTCCGATTGCAGTCTGCCCGAGATTGGTGAAAATACATCTTCTAAGGTACAAACTTACAATTTCATCTAAGTACTTTTTAAAATTTCTAAATCTACTAAAAATCGTCCTTTTAAAGGTCCAAGAATATTTAGAAGAAAGAATAAATTTTTGGATAGAAGAAGCAGGAAAACAGTTGACTGGTTTGTACTTTTTTCTTAAAATTAATTTATCATTTTATTATTATTTTTCTCATTCATTTAATTTATCATATTTTAGGGCATGATAAACAACCAACCCTTCCATTAATTCGAGTTCGAGTGGAATACAAAGATGAAGAGCAAACTTTTAATACAATTCGTTTTGGGCAGCGCTTTCATTCAAAAGTTGCAAATCCGGTTGATATAGTCCTTTTGAAGAAAGAAAAGAAAATTGCAAATAAAAGAACGAAAAATAACGATAAGGAAGGAAAAGAAGAATTTGATGAACTTCTTCAGGATGAATCGGTATTTTGTTTTCGTGTTAGTAAAAAAAAAAAATCATTAATATTTTAAATAGGTTGCATATATTTATTTTGTTTCAGGTTGATGATTGGGAAACGAAAATGGATCATTATATGCAAAGATATTTTAATGAAGCTTCTAAAAAGAAACTGCAAATTCTCACAATGAAAGGGATGAGTGAGGCTGTGGCTAGTTTCATTGATAAATCCGATAAAGAAAGTTTGAAAGAGATTATAGAGTAAGTTATGTTTAACCAATTTTGAAGTTCTTAGTAGGAAATAATATTTTATTTTAAATGGCAGACAACATGGTTTTCAGAAAAATGTATTTACAGTTGAGTTCTTAGCAAGTGATGTGTAACGAGAAATGAGATTTTAAAATGATACAGCTACAGTTCATTCATTAAAATATCAATATTTAGCATTAAAGTTTCACAGGAACGTTAAATCGAAAAAAAAAACAACAAATAAACAGAAGAAACTGAAGAATGATTTTGGATTCTAGACTTGAAAAAGTAATTGTTATCTGAGTTAGCTTCTCCGATTACTTCACTTCCTTTCTTTGTAGGCATCAGATGAAAAAAGTAAGAAAACACTTATGTGATATTATAGTCAATGTTGATAAAATCGAAGAAGAAATTGAAAATTTTCGAATTCAGAGGATGCACATGGGTGATGAAAACGATGAAGTAATCTTTATTTCTTGCAAAATACCGATGTTTTTATTTATAGAAAATGAATTCAGCTGTATTTTTCAGATTAAAAAACTAATTGGCAATAATTTGCCACCTCCAAAAAAAGAAGAATTGTCACACATAAACGACAGCGATACCGATCTTGAAGATGGTGATGTTACCGTAGATCAACCACTTCCGCCTACTCTGAGAGGAAGGGGTCGAGGAGGCCGTGCTAGAGGTAACACAACTACCATTCGAGCAACCACTTCAAGAGCCAGAGGTAGAGCTCGTGGTACTAAAGCAAGCTTTAGTACTTCATCTACCAGAGTAATTATTTCTTTATTCCTTTGCAAATTATTTGTTTAATCCATGTATTAATAAATACCAATGTAAATTTTATTTTCCAGCAATCCAGCCGCACTGCATCCAAACTGTTTGTGCAAAGTCGTCTCGCTTATGACGACTCTGATGATGACAATGATTGAGTGAAATTGATGAGTTTTTATTTCAATATTCCTATTTCCTTAAAGTTGATATACATTTTGTAAACCTTCACAAAATAGTTCCTTTTCAATAGGGGATTGCCCTCAGCTTCAATCTTAAATATACGTTAAGAATTGTTTCTAATCAGTGTTTTTACGTGATATTGGTTTATATTTTTTAAGTATCCATTTGTCGATGTTTCTTGTTTTGTGAAAATTAAAATTTTGAGTTTTACATGAATTTCATACATTTGAAAATAAGGGGATTTAAAATTTTAATTTTAATTTCTGAAGATTTGTTATCTGTTATCATTTATTTGTATGAACTAATGCGAATATTTCTCGACTGAAAAAGTTTTTGAATAGATTACTCAACGATTTGATCATGAAATAAGTAAATTATGTCTCCGCTATTCAACCTGTTTGACAGAAATTAATTTTTGGGTGAATATAATTATGAGTGGTATTACATGCACTATTGTAAGATAAACATGACTTATTTTAGCGTTCTGCATAGAAATTCAGCTTAATTTAAATTTTTATTTCTATTTTCATTAATGTAAAAAATAGTTGACAAAAATTGATGATTTTTTAAAAACTTATAGCAATGTATTCTCATGGTAGTTTTTCATGAAAATAACGTTCATATGATTAAACATTGTTTATTTCAACAGATAATATAGGATTCATTAACAAATTAGATAAAACAAATATTTTGATTTCATTCTTTCACACACCTTTAAAATTCGAACTTCCATCATTATGTTCAACTACTAGAGAGATTATTCGACGGAGTACTCAATCTTGGGAGGGTGAAAAGTCCAATTGTTTGACTTAAGATCATAGAGTTGAAGAAAAAAAAAAGGAAAATGATAAAACGAAAGTTTTTTCAGCGAATTTAATAATGAATAAAATAAATCAGTCTGTATCAGTCATTTTTCTTCATCAATTAACATGATTTTTTCTATGTTGGAGCCATCATTCCATCCATTATGCTGTATTTTTTTCAGTCGCTCTGTATAATATTTTGGTAACTGATTTTCTGCGGCCCCTTTCAGAATGATCGAGAGATATAAAAGTGACGGCTTTCAGTTATCTGGCACTGGGTCGTCAATTATTTTTGATAGAAGTTGACACAGTTGGTAACAACGACAAGTGACTATTCCTTGCCCTGATGTTTCTGGTCTGACACTAAGAAACCTCGTATATATTGTTTGCGACTCCTTTCTGTCTGCAATTAGTGTTACATAAGGATATGGTCCCATGTGCCTATAAATACACATCCGCTTGTGGAGGAAATATTTGGAGAAAATAATTTTGAGCAAATTTTTTTTAGTTTCTCACGTGTGTTAGTGAGCATAGCAGACGCCGGCACAGTACCGGTGGAGTGATAAGGGATCTTTTGGACGATGCGGAAGGCCTTAGTTAAGGCATACTACTTTGTATGTCGGCAACAGCAGGGTGAATTTCAGGGAGTAGGGCTTTGTCCAAACCCGCTTTGTCCCCCGCCATTGTTGTCCCTGAAGTAGCATATCATGGGTCGGCCCCCTTGCATCTGCCTGAAAGATGAAGATCCCACTGCCTAGGTAATGAGTGAACTTGGTATCTGAATTCATTGCAACTAAAAACGTCTAATCTAAATATAATTATTTTGAAAAACGGAGAACCTAACAAACCATTCTATAAATAAAAATTGAAAAAAAAAAACGAAAAAAATTCTTTAAAATTCAGCCCTCGTGAGATTCAAACTTGGCAGTCTAGCATTACTCCTGTGGTAAGTTCAAGATTGGGCAGGATTCGAGAAAATATGGGATTCGAATCCTTTTTTGGGGGGCTGAAAAGGATTTCTGACTCAATCACTTAAAAAATCAATGTGATTCATTATTCGTGATTCGAATCACATTGGAAAACAGAGGATTCGTGATTCGAATCATTCATTGAGAAACAACCGACAAAGAATCATGAATCCCATTTAGTACGGCTCCGGGAAATTTCAAAAAAAAAAAAAAAAATTTATAAAATAATTCTCAAAAGATCAGGACTTTTTTCCCATATCAAGGTCAAAAAGAATTATTAACGTTTCATACTTTGAGGATATTAATTCGAGGAAAATGATTCGTGCGAATTGCATTCAACCTCTGGAATATGGTGGAACAACATTGCAATTTTGTTGTGTTTGTATTGGTAAAGGTCCATCTGTGTGTGTCTGTAGTAGTGTGCATGTCTGTGATTGGTGATATGTGTTGTATGCGAGGGTGATGTCACCCTGGAATCATGATCAACACCATCAGTCATGTTAATAGGGAGGGGGGTGAAAGGTCATGCTTGGGTGTCTTCCTAATTCTTGCTGTTTCCCTAGTATTGTGTCCTGTGATGGTATATGTCTTCCCAAGTCTTTTTCCTTTTCTTTTAGTTGTTTGATTTAGGGTAGGAGGTCTGATGTTTGTTTTTGTGTTTGTTAGTGAGGAAAGAGAAAGAATGTTATAGACAAAATGAAATGATATTATATTGATTAAATGGAATGAAAACATTAACATAATATAATAGTAATAATATGGAGAAAATACCTATAAAGGTAAAAAAAGGGTAATAATTACGTCAAATGAATGATGATGTGTCGAAAAAAAAAAAAATGAAAGAAGAAAAGAAAAAAAATGGAAATAGGAATGAAGGTATTTGATTGATATGAAATAAATGTAATAATGAGGGTATACATACAGGGTACTGAGATCTGAGTTTCCTTTGAGCAATCTGTTGAGCCATTTGTTTCAATTTTTTCTGGAAAAATTTGTATTTGTTCTTCGTTGTTGTTCTGTACTAGTTCTATTGTTTTCATTGTTGTTCGTATGTTTGCTCCTGAAAAAATGGCTTTGAATATATTAATTCGTAGAGTATGTGAAGATTAAGTTTCAATTAATTTGGGGGTTTGTCAGTACATCTGTCGCCTGTTTTGTTTTTATTTAGTGAACACATTGGCTGAATTTTAAGTCTCTAATTTTTGAGATTAGAAATTGTCAGTTAGTGTTCTAAGGACAGGAGACTGTTTAAGTTCTGGGTTTGTGTTGTCTAAAATATACTGCTGTCACCCAACTAATTTTTTGTGAGGAGTTAGTTAGTTGGTGGGTCCTTTAGTCGCAAATGTTGGCGCTCATTTTTGGTGTTTTATGTGACATTTACCTAAAGGTGAGCACCTAATAACAGAAATTATGTTTGTTGTAAGAAGTGTCAAAATTTTACCATCTTAACTCAGTTTGTGAGTTGTTGGGGGGTATTGAGTATAGTCTATTTTACTCCACCTTACCCTTTTGGTCCATCCTCCATAGTTATAAGATTACATTGATGTAATACTACCTGTGAGAATAATGGCAAATTATAATATTCGATAGCCACTTATTCTCGCACATCACATGTTGTGGCAACACTGTTTCTATTGTTGTTATTTATCTGTGATATTTGTGTTTTGTAACTCAGCTGTGATTATATGTTTTTTGTATGCCTCCCTGTCGCTCATCTCTCGTCGATGAAATAACATGTATGTCATCATGGTGTTTAATAAAAATTCGTGAAACATTCAAAGTATCTAGTCTTCTCTTTTATATGTCGTAATGTGTGCTTCTAGTCATCGTTTCGTCGAATCGTCGTTTTAAGTTCTTCATCATCGTAGTTCGTGTATGGTGATCCGTTGAAATTCCACCGTTTTTCTCACAGGTTATGGGCCCAGGTACCTGATTGTCAACGTGGTCGCCATTGTCCTTAGTATGCAGAGTTGTGCTGTCGAATCCTGTTCATCACTCCCAAGTAGTACCATGCCTTGTTTGTAACCTTTTTCCTTTAAAAGTGTTCGTATTTATTTTCGATGTTCCTGGAATCTCGTTCGTGTTTATTCGTTGGTCGACGTATCTGAAAGGTTGCTGAAGTCGCTGATTCGCGGTGCAACTGATCGTCGTAGCCTGATCACGAGATGGACATTCGAAAGCAGAATACTATCGAACCGTTCAATGGGCAGAATGGTCGGACATGGAAATTCAGGATGGAGCTGCTGTTAGCAAAGGAATCTTTGGGTAACATAATCTTTGATTCTTTGCCAACTGTTCGAAATAGGGGAGATGTATGGTCGAAGGAGAATGCTAAGGCGATGTTCCTGATAGCCAACAACGTGACGGACGAATACCTCGAAATCATCCAGACCTACACAACCGCGAAGGAGATGTTCAACGCGCTGACAAACCTGATTGATAGCAGAAATGACAGGACGCTAATGGATTTACGAGCTGAGCTGTATACAAAACGGTCTCAACATCGGGGAAACAATCGTGGTTATAATCGAGGCGGAGGTAATAATAATTTTAATAATAACCGGAATTCAAACGCACAGAGCAATACTAATAATAATAATAATGGGAATAATAATTCAAATGGACATGGTCGGAACTTTGGGAATGATAATGGGCATTCAAATATAAAATGCCATTTCTGTAACAAAATTGGTCACATAGCACGTAATTGCTATGCAAAAAATAGAAATAATAACAGTACGGATAATTGTAGTAACGTTAATAATAATAATGGAAATCGTACTAACGACCATGGTACCAATAATAATAATAATAATAATAATCGTAACTCAGCACAAATGTGCAATGATAATTTTAATTCAAATGACAATCGCTCTGAAGATGGTTACAGCTTTACACTGCAGAATAATAATAATAATAAAATAAATGATTTCGTTGATGCTAAAAATAATGTAAATTCGATGCTCCGTACCACTTTCGTAGTGGATAGTGGATGCACAATTCACTTGATAAATGATATAAGTCTGTTCAGTGACTATTTAGATTTGATAAAACCCTACAGTATCTGTGTCGCGAAGAAAGGAGTCTCGCTTGCTGTCACGTCAGTCGGTACCGTAAAATTAAAATTGTTGAATGGCATCGCAATAGAACTAAAAAATGTAAGGTATGCTCGGGAGCTGCCACAGAATCTGCTGTCCGTTAAGCGCATGAGCAAGTCGGGTTTTGACACTCTGTTTCGAGAGGAGTCTGTTGAGGTCATCCAACGCTGCAGTGGTAAAATCGTGACCACTGGTGTGAGCGTTGACTCGGATTTGTACACGATTGATTTTTTGAAAATACCAAATCACTCGTGCAATCTGATGTCTGAAGATGAACCTAGCCCACTGACTGTGTGGCACCGTCGACTTGCCCATTTGAATGTAAACGATGTTAGGTTATTGTCAACTAGGGGTTTGATACCAAATGTTGACACTAACCGCAGATTGCTGTGTGAGCCCTGTGTTATGGGCAAACAGAAACGGAAACCGTTCCTGAGGCACGAACGAAAAACAAGTAGGCCTTTGGAACTGATACATACCGATCTGTGTGGCCCGATAAATCCTCCGTCATATAATGGAGTGAAGTATTTTATGACCTTTATCGATGACTACTCAAATTTTTGCTGTGTGTACCTGTTGACGAGTAAGACAGAAGCCTTTTCGAAATTTAAAATTTATCATGAGATGGTAGCAAATAAATTCGGCTACAATGTTAAAAGACTCAGGTGCGATCGAGGCACAGAATACTTAAACACAAATTTTCAATCATACTGTAACGAAAAAGGGATTGTTGTCGAACCCACTGTTGGTGGCTGCCCTCAGCAAAATGGAAAGGCTGAGAGGATGAACAGGACACTGTGTGAAAGGGCGAGGACATTGTTGTTCGAGAGCGGTCTTGAAAAGATATATTGGACAGAAGCCATATTGTGCTCTGTATATATCGTGAACCGTTGCCCCACAAATAAAGATTTTGTTCCTTATGAAAGATGGTTCAACGAACAGTTTGATTATAATAAATTACGTACGTTTGGATGTGACGCTTATATGCTGTCCTTCAAACATGACTCAAATAAATTTAAAAATAAAAGCGAGAAACTTGTAATGATCGGTTATTCCCCCTGTGGCTACAGACTACTCAATGTGACTACTAAGGAGGTACGTTTGTCACGTGATGTCGAGTTTTTTGAAAGTAAAATAGGTGCCAAGGACTCTAGTAAATATAATAATAACGATGGTATTTTTGTAGAGGTCACCGAATCGAATCTTGAGAACATTGAAGTTGATGGTGACGTGAATTTGGATTGTCTGTCAGGTGCAACGGCTGAATGTGATGGGACTGCTGGAAATATTTACCTAGCGGAGGACGGCATCCCCTTGACGTTTGAGGAGGCGAATGGTGCACCGGATGGTCTGATGTGGAGGGAGGCTATTTCTTCTGAGATCAGTGCCCTGAATTCAAATCAGACCTGGTGGGTGACCAAACGTCCAAGGGACGCTCCTACCATCACATGTCGTTGGGTATTTAATAAAAAATACGATATGAATAATGAGGTACTCTACAAGGCAAGACTGGTCGCCAGAGGATGTCAACAGAAAAAAGGCTTCAACTTTAATGAAGTATACGCGCCGGTGGCAAAGCTTTCAACTGTGAGGACTCTCTTGGCTATCAGTAATAAAATGAAATTTTATATAGAGCAAATAGATATTTGCAGTGCCTTTTTAAACGGAATTCTGTCTGAAGACGTGTACCTCGAAATACCTGAGGGAATTGAAACAAAAATAGATAAGAAAAATAATGTCTTGAAGTTGAATAAGTCAATATATGGTCTGAAGCAGTCGCCTAAAGTTTGGAACACGTTATTTAACGAGTTTCTGGTTGCTCTTGGTTTTGAGCAGAGTAAGGCTGATGACTGCTTGTATGTTTATAAAAGTAGGACTGACAATACGGTCGTCTACTTGCTCACTTACGTTGACGACGTCCTCATTAGCTCCAATAATAAGGCAAAAATTGCTTTTTTCAAAAATGAAATAAATAAACGTTTTAAATGTAGGGATCTTGGAGAGGTCAGAAAGTATTTGGGTCTGAATATTAGCTACAATCGGGAGAAGGCCGTACTGGAGATTGAGCAGAGGGCTCTCATCGAGTCTGTTGTTAGACGTTTTGGTGTTGAAAATTGCTCACCAACCCTCACACCCATTGACCCCGGACTCCAACTGGACAGGGACCTCAATGCGTGTGATAGTGTTTTAAATAACCGGTATCAACAGCTCGTGGGATGTTTAATGTACTTAATGTTAGGATCACGGCCCGATATTTGCTTTGCAATATCGTACTTCAGCCAATTCTCCAGCTGTGCCACGAATGAGCATTACAAGTATCTTCTACGAGTTCTGAAATACCTGATAACCACCAAGGACAAAAAATTAATTTTTCTACATGATGATAAGAGTAACGGCAGTATATTGGAAACATATTCCGATGCCGATTGGGGCAACTGCGTTAATACAAGACGGTCAGTTACCGGATACTGTGCCTTTGTCTACGGGTCACTGGTGTCCTGGTCAAGCAAGAAACAGCCAACAGTGGCTTTATCTAGTACTGAAAGTGAGTTGATCGCAATATGCGATGCTACCACTGAGTCCATATGGCTGAAGTATCTAGTAGGTGATTTTTGCATCCAAGTTGCTGATAGGGCTGTAATCTATGAGGATAATCAGAGCTGTCTGTCTCTGTTGCACTCCGGCAAGTGGAATACCCGTAGGTCAAAACATATAGACGTAAGATACCGTTTTGTGTGCAGTCATGTAGATGTAGAATTTAGATACTTATACGTGCCAACTTCGCGACAATTGGCTGATATGTTCACGAAGGGCTGCCCGAGGCCCAAATTTACCGAATTTTGTAGACTGTTAAATTTAACGTAACTTTTTGTTTATGTATACCATTTTTGTTTGTATGTTAATGTTGTTGTTTGTGACCACATGTTTATTTTTTAATCGTTTGTTGACTTTTTGTCATTATGTATCGAAATGACAGTATTAGATTAATAACGTTATTTTTATTGTTACCATTTTTTTTAAATCATAATCGAATATATATAATTTGAGGAGGCGTGTGAGAATAATGGCAAATTATAATATTCGATAGCCACTTATTCTCGCACATCACATGTTGTGGCAACACTGTTTCTATTGTTGTTATTTATCTGTGATATTTGTGTTTTGTAACTCAGCTGTGATTATATGTTTTTTGTATGCCTCCCTGTCGCTCATCTCTCGTCGATGAAATAACATGTATGTCATCATGGTGTTTAATAAAAATTCGTGAAACATTCAAAGTATCTAGTCTTCTCTTTTATATGTCGTAATGTGTGCTTCTAGTCATCGTTTCGTCGAATCGTCATTTTAAGTTCTTCATCATCGTAGTTCGTGTATGGTGATCCGTTGAAATTCCACCGTTTTTCTCACACTACCTATGTCTAGTGCTAAGCAATACTGGTTTAATATCTGCAATGTAATGACTGAATGTAAACCTTGTATATCAAGAGTTGGCTTTTTATGTTACATGGCACATAACAGTCAGTCAATCATAAACTTTGACCATATACATAATGGACTGCGCATACTGATAAAATTAACATTGGCTTATATGGAGACACCATAAAGGTGTACATTTCATTCAAAAGTTTTCTTTTTTCAGGATTTATCAAATATCATACGTCAATTGATTAAATAATTTAGAGGGATTTGCATTGTCACTTTACAAAATGAAAGTGTTTTTAAAATTAAATAGCGTCATTTATTCCTTTTTAATATTCGTAGGTGAATCCTCCTCAATTTGTTGCTGAATACTAATTTTTTTAAGGGTGACAAATCGAAGAGAATTTGTAGGTGAATTCTCCTCGATTTGTCGCTGAATCCTAATTAATTTAAGGCCTAAGGGCGACGAATCAAAGAGAATTTGTAAGTGAATTCTCCACCATTCATCGCTGAATCCTAATTAATTTAACGGCGACAAATTGAAAAGAATTCGTAGATGAATTCTCTTCGATTCATAGCTGAATCCTAATTAATTTAACGGTAACGAATCGAAGAGAATTTGTAGATGAATTCTGTGAAAAGTACAGTTTGATAAGGAAAAAAACTTTTGAATTGAATGTACATTTCATTTGGTTACCTTCAACATTTTATCAATATGCGCAGTCTATTATGTATATGGTCGAAGATTGTAAATGTATTTATTGCTTCTCTCAATGTACGCTGATCTGCTACGGAACACATTTGTTCTAATTTATTTAATTTTTACTTTAAAAGATTCTAAAGAGACTCAATACATTTCATCTATGTTATGATGAACGCTAGGACTTGTAATCAAAACATTTTCAGTGTTATTGGTTCCTGGGAACTAATAAAAATCTATATTGGTTTCTGGTTGCTAGTGGTTGGTTAAAAATGGTTTTTGTTCTGGTTTTCCAAAACAACTTTTATGATTATTGGTTGTGGTTACTGGTTATTTGTTAATTCAAAATTGAAGGTAAAACAGACTAAAAAAATTTTCTCCAGGTCAAATTATCTATAATTAATATTTTTCTTGGAAATAATTAGTAATTTTTAAGAAAAATAATCAACAATATTGATATTTTATGAAAACCAATAAAAACTGATTCTTTCTAGTTATCATTCTGGTTAAAGGTTTCAGCATTTTATGGGAATTGGTTATTTGTTATTGGTTAGGTGAAATTTCTTTGTTTTGGTTATCAGTTCCCAAATCAATGTTGTCAATTTGTTTCAATGTTATTGGTTATTGTTCTGTTTATGGTTGTGATTGCAAGCCCTATATTCAACGCTAGTACTGCATTTTATTATTCCTTTTATTCAAATGTTATAATTTATTCTTCACAGTTTACAGTTATTATATTTCTGCAACTGTTTGTATTTGGTTCATTTTGTGAGGATAATATTTAACCAAGAATCGTATTTTCAAGTAAAAACAGAAACGGATTTAATTTAACAACATTTAATAGACGGTTAACAAACGGACAAAATACATTCAACATTGTGAGTAGAGAAACGATGAGATCCCCGCTACGACGTAACAATGTGTGTAAGAATATGAATACGAATATTACATGTTAAGAGTTCAATGTTGCCAGGTAGCGTACAAGATATGTGAGAGTTATACGGACTCTGTCCAACACATTTCAACGTCCTCACACCTCTTTCACATCAAACTGAATCATTTAATTTGACATAATTTTGATTTATCTTTGCAAACAAATGAACAATTTTGATTAAATTTTCACAGAATATCCCGCTAACATGTGGCAATGTTTCTGGAAAATTTCAGTCTTCTAAAGGCAATAGTTCTCTCACAATTGTTTTCAAAACTTTAGTTGCAATGTAGATACAGAATTAGAGGCTTTGACTATATAGCTTAATGGACTGCTGGAACTGATAATATCTTGAAGCCAAACAATGCAGGCGTTACTTTTTGAAAAAGGTACTTTGTGTGAAAACTGAATTTGTATTGAGTTATATTTTCATGACTCCTAACAATATAAGCAGATACTAGTGAAATATTAAAGCGCTATACCAATTTATTGTCTGAAATTAATGAGTGAGACATCGAATAATGATTTAAATTAATCGACGAACTCTTCAGAATGCAAAAATGTAAGTTTTGGATAGAGTTCCTTTTTTCTTGAAAAGTTTGAAGTATGAGCTCTGTTTGATAGGATTACATTAACTTACACCAACCTATACCGGTAGGGATATTCCACAAATATTTAAGTAAAACTTGGCGCAAAATCCCATAACATTCCTGCATTTGTGGAATCGCCCTCCTGGTGTTGGTTGGTGTAAGTTGGTGTGGTCCTATCAAACAGAGCTAAGGTTTTCTTAAACTGAAAAATTTGGTTGTTAGGTAAATAATTTCATCGTTCGCTGATTTTTTATTAAAAAAAAACTTCTTGAACTACTGTAAGAACTTGAGTGAGTCCTAAATGAGATAAAATACATTTTTTGAGTGAAAATTTATTTATTTTATTTGATCAGAGAAAATGTTTTTCAAATTTAGAATAAATTTCAGATGATATGAATATTGATGAAAATAAACAATTGGATGAAATTTATGAAAATTTGGCTTTTATTTTGCCGTTTTTTGTTTTTAAAATGCCTGAAATAAGTAGTTATTGTAAAAGATTCAAGTAGGTACATTATTTGTCCTATAAAGGTTTGAAGTGATTAGAAATTGATGGTGTCTGTTGAAATATCACGAATTTCTTCGTTTTGAAATATATTTCTGATAATTTTTCCAAATCATTTTGTTTGAATCAGAACAAAGTAGATGATTTTCCATAATAATTTTTCAGCCTTGACAAACAATTTCTCACAATTTTGTTGAAAAATTTCAGCAAATTTAACAGTCAGTAGGATTTCCAATTGCAGAGAATACCAAAATCAAATGTCCCAGCATATTTGGAATTTGAATTAAAGATATAGTGCTGCCACAAGTACAAGTTTTTCATATTTCTGACTTGTTTATCACACGATAAATGAAATAGGTATCGATTTCATATGTAGTAGGTATGCTGTTTCTGATTTTTCGTTGTTTCTAGAACTGGTAAAATCTTAAAAATCATCAAAAGTCATTTTTTCGTAAAAAGAACACCTGTTAACAGTGGCTTCAACGGTGTTTCATTTAACCCTATGTATTTCTTATCAGTTCTAGCAGTCCATTAAGCTATATAGTCAAAGATTAAAGGGAAGACTCCATCCAATGTGCGCTGCAGTGAAGATTTATGCAACTAAATTCGATGATCCAACTTTTTGTGGGAGTAAAAATATCCTCAAAGGAGTGAAATGTGATGTGAGGTGTACAGAACGAGGATCGAAAGAACTTGAAGCTTTCTACTTTTATGACTCTTTATTAGCGACTAAAAAATATTTTATAAACAAAATATGAAATGGCGAAGCAACAGCGATATCGGATCGAAAGTAGAAGGGGAAACACTTCGTGACGAGAGTGTACGTATGACATATATATATATATAGTGTGATAGTGATGATGATGAAGAAAGAGAGGAGGTGGGATTTCCGTTACAACACCCCCCTGAAATTTTACCGTTCGAGTTCTTCATTATCTTTGACACTGAAAGTAAACGAATTATTGTTATTTCAAAAAAAATATTAAGTACAAAAAAAATAAATAATTAAAAAAATAAAAAATAAAAATTATTTGACATTGTATTATTTAAATATATTTGGTAACTTGGATTCGTAAAATAATTAAAATAATTTTGTTGCACTGCTCTTCGAAAATAAAAAAATAAAAAAAATAAATTAAAATAAATAAATAGGTAAATAAATACGGTAACATGCAAGTAATATTCAATATATGTAATGGTATATGCATGTAAGAATATGTATTCACATTCTTAAAATAACCACAGTTTCTGTCTGTGTTTCACACTCGCTGATATAGTGAGTTGCAGAGATCTCTCATATATATATATTAGATTTATATTATATTAATCTATTGATGGATTTTAAGTATGGAAAGATGAAAGATGTGTCTACAGGATTCTTCATTATTTTCTAAAGAGCTTACAAATCCATCAATACATGCCAAGCTAGTGGGATGATCTTGAGGAAGACGGAATGCTAATTAGTAAACAATCAGCTCAGTTCTTTCCCTAGTGCGGCTCCCCCTTGAAGAATGGGGATGTAAGAATATGTATTCACATTCTTAAAATAACCACAGTTTCTGTCTGTGTTTCACACTCGCTGATATAGTGAGTTGCAGAGATCTCTCATATATATATATTAGATTTATATTATATTAATCTATTGATGGATTTTAAGTATGGAAAGATGAAAGATGTGTCTACATGATTCTTCATTATTTTCTAAAGAGCTTACATGCAATATGTAAAAGTAATTAAAAAAAATATAAAAATTGTTAACATGCAAAAAAAAATATCAGAGTATTATGAGTAATAAATGATTCATCGCTCGTATATTTCGAGTCGAAAAGAAGTAGAGAAAGAAAAAAAATATTCGAAAAAGAGAAAGGAAAAAAAATATTCACGAACATATATTACATGAAGAAAAAATAAAAGAAAAAAAATTCACAAAGGTATTTCTGATTGTGGGTTCGATGAATTCAAAAGAACGTTACGTTTCGTATTTTATCTTAAGAGTATAACATGAAAAAGATTGTAGAATAATATACGTTGCATCGTTTATTATCTTTCGTATGTTGTATTGTACTTGAACTTGCGTCTAACATGTTTTACGATAAGGCAACTTTTCGGTTTATCTTAATTGCGGTCATGTAATAGGTTTTAATCTTCATTGTGTTTATTGTTGGAGAGTTTCTTTTCATAAAATTGTGTGGGAATATTTCGTGTATTTCTCTCACGCTAGTTGGAAAATGTATAGGGTTTTCATTATACGAATTGTAGGGTTTCTTCCTGCTCGATTTTTATGATTTTTTCTTTGTTACTAATTCTAAGAAATCAAGTATCTATCTCTTGCATGTATTTTCTAGTAAATGGTATTGTTGAGTACTCTTTATGGTAATAATTGAAGGTTAATTTTTCAGCAATTATTTTCATGTTACGACTTATATTTTGGACTTGAGATGACTTGTGTTTTGAAATGGGAAAATTTTCGAACATATTATGACTTTGAAATAAGCGAATTATTATTTTATGTGTAAATGTTTGTTTCGTATAATATTTTGACAATTATATTTTAAAATTTTGAACGATCCAATGATTTCGTCAAAATATCTGCTAACTGATTTTCGGAGTTTACTGTTCTAAAAAATATTATTTTTTCTTCAAATGCTTCCAAAATCGAGTAGCATTTGATCATTAGGGCTCTTGACTTCTTTTGACTACCCCCGGAACATATTTTTTGGGTTGAAATATTATCTTCCATAATATCCACCATCAATTTTTCTCCAAAAATTTCGTAATTCATATACTGCATTACTTTTATTGTATCAAGGGTATCAAAATCTGCAATTATTTCGGCTGCAGTACTTGATGAGGCGTGAATTGTTTGCTTGCGGCAATTCCACTCCACCAAGTCTCCATAAGCGAATAGCATAAATCCAGTTATTGATTTCCCTTTTTTAAGATTTTCTATTTCTATATTTGTATCATCAACCTGGGGTGCGTAAGAAGCATCAACATAAGCTTGCATGCCATCCCGTTTGATGCATATATTATATTGTATTTTTTAGTTGTATTGACGTATCTGAAGATTCTTTTTACATAATTTTTTAAAGTGTCATTAGAATTATTTTGGAAATGCGAGAAAAAATTGCCTGGGAATAATATGTCCGGCCTTGTAAGTCTCGCTAAATATAGTAGTCCCCCTATCATCGATCTATACTCCGTGTCATCTCTACCATTTTCTATTTTATCTATCTTTAATCCCGTTTCCATGGGTGTATTGGTGTTTTTCAGTTCTGAAATTCCAAATTTTTCAAGAATTTTGTCTATGTGTTTATATTGTGATATTATTGTAGTATTATTTTCTATATTTCTGACTATTTCGAGACCTACAAAGAATCTAGGATTGTTTATTATCGTAATTGTAAAATCCTTTTGTAGTTCCTCATTTATTTTTGTAATGGATGATTGCGAATTTGACGCAATTAATATATCATCCACATAAGTCAGAAAATATGTTTTTTCATTATTATTTTTCATTATATACAGACATCTATCACTTTTCGTTCTTTCAAATCCCATATCTTTTACCTTTGCGTCCAATAAGTCGTACCATGATTTACTGGATGTTTTCAATCCATAAATTGACTTTTTGAGTTCGAGTACTTGATTTTTATTAATATTTATGCCTTCTGGTCTTTTAACAAAAATGGGTTTTATTATGGGTGAATTTAAGTAGGCAGTTTTTACATCGTACTGTACCATTATTAATTTCTCTTTATTAACTATAGATAATAATAGTCTTATTGTTCCTATAGATGCTACCAGGCCATGGGTTTCAGCAATACCATATTCTGTTCGATCTTTAAAGCCTCGTGCCACAAGTCTAGCTTTAGGTTTTGGGTTTCCAAATTCATCAAATTTTATAGTAAAAATCCATCTTGTATCTATTAGTTTTTGGCAATCATAGTCTGTTATTTCCCATACTTTCAAATCATCGAGGGAATTAAATTCATCATTTATGGCCTTGATCCATTCTTCCCTAAAGGGGTTCGTATATATTTCAGTAAATGTTTTTGGGATATTATCTTCTATGTACGCTTTATTGTATTTTATATTAATATTCATTATAACAAGGTTAATTATTCCCAAATCATATTCATAATCTGCCGATTTTATTATTAAGGGTTTATTATTTATTGATAGTGATTTTATATTTTGACTTTCATCCATTTTGACATCACATGAAATATATGATTTTGTATTATAGGGATCTCCGAGACAATATCCAGTATTCGTATAGCCCATCATTATATTTTTCTCTGCCCTATGCGCAAGTTTCGGGTCAATTTTATCTTTTGATTTTGATTTTGCTTTTGTCGCATTTTGCTTTCTAACTTCCATGGGTATATGCCTATAAGTTAGTGCCCCGAAGACTTAGATTTACAAATTTGGTTTAACTCCACAAAATAATTCATACGGTGTTTTAAACCCCTCATTTGCCTTCGTGGGTGATCTGTTAATTAAGTAGGCTGCTGTAACAACAGCATAGGACCAATATTTTATATCGAGATTGGCATCAATCAACATAGCCCGTACTCTCCTCATTAAAGTTTGATTTTGCCTTTCGGCAACACCATTTAATTCTGGAGAATATGGTACTACATAATCCATTGTTATGCCCATCTCATTACAATAATTTATTATTTTTGCATCAGTGTATTCCCTTGCATTGTCGCATCTTATAGTCCCTATGGGGTATCCAGGAAATTTATTTTTCATCGACAGTATAATATTTTTAAATTCATTTGACACCTGGCTTTTATTAGCTATAGGCATGACAAATGTGTACTTCAAAAAATAGTCTATGAAAGTTAAAATATATTTTTGATTCGCCACAGAGGGCGTGAACGGACCCATGATGTCTGATGACGCTATTTCTAATTTCCTCTCTCAATACTCTTTTAAAAATGTCTAAATTTTTTTCATTAGGAGGTAGATTTTCATATTGTATCTTTGCAATTGCTTGCTCGTAACATAATGCTAATTGCAAATTTTCCAACTCTTCTGTTTCAGTAACTTCTTTCCCACTATCTCTCACATCTGTTACCAGTTCATCCCATTTCTTTAAAAAACCTTTCATGTTTCCACCTGGTTGAAACCTGAATTCTAACCATTTTGCTTTTGCCATATTGGCTGTGACCAAAGTTTTCGTGCCATAAATATTATCCAATTTTTTAGCATTAATATTGCTGTATTACAGTCCCTTATCTGTTTTGTTATATCGTTTGATACTCTTTCTAACACAAATGCCTTAGCATTATCTTGCATTTTGCAAAAGTTCATCATATTTCTATCAGGTCGAAAATTAAGATCATCTATATTATCGATATATGGTTGTAGAAATTCGTGTTCCCCAAAAATATCGTAATATCCAGCTCCCCTGATGGCTGAAATAATCATCCTACGCCAGTCTAAGTAGTATTTTCCGTTAAAAACTTTTCCCAGGGGTGCTTGTATGGGTTTAATTTCACTCGGGGATGCCATATTTTCCTCCGTTTTACAAAATCCTAATAGACTATTTTCTTTATTAATAACAGGTGTGTATTTTTTATTTTCTATCAAGTCTTTTTCAATTTTCTTAATTAAATCTTCTTTTTCACTATTTCCTTTTTTATCCAGTTTTTATTATTTAATTAATTAAAGAATCTGTTCATAAATTTCTCTTCCGATTTTTCAGAACTATAAATTCTGCTCGAAAAATAATTTACTGAAGATTCTAAAATTTTAATATATTTTAAACTACTAATCTCCTCAATTCTCCCTGATATGTCTATCACAAACGATTCTAATATATTTCACCTGTAACATATTTAACGTTGGGTTAATTATAAATTTCTATTTTGAGATCAACCACTTTTTCTCCTTCAAACTTTTTTACTAATTCCTCTAAATCCTCCTTTTCTATGTTGTATTCACCAATTTTTCTTTCAGATAAATTTATTGTTTGGGGCATAAAAATTTTAATTAATTTTTACTGTTTTAGTCCCAGCTCAAGTACAATCACAAAATATGAAAAAATAACTAATTTCAACAAATATTACCTTTACAATAATTTTACCTTATAATTCCTGCTGCGCCGATGAACGATTTATGTCTTTTTTTTTACTTCGCTGTCTACTTCCCTACTTCCTGCCTGAATTTTGCTCTGTGTTGGCCGAAAAAATTGGGTCTTTGATGTTTGGATCTACGACGAGTCCTCGATGACGGGAGCAGGTTTCCTTTGGCTGTTCTCACGATCTCTTTGGCGTTCCCTCTGGATTTAGCGTTCGATGACTTCCAGGATTGGCCATTATTAAGTCTGGAACTTCAGCTTCTAGTTTCTCAATTTAATTTTAAATTTTCAAAATAAATTAAAATTCGAGTTAAAAAAAAACCTCGAAAAATACGATAACTATTTCGTGTATTATTCAATAAAAAACATAAAAATTTCACGCATAGCTGTAAATTAAATTCAAAAAATAATTATTCCATCGATTTAAATTTTCTAAGTCTCTCCTCAAAGTTCTACCGTAGCGATGGCTACCATGATGTGAGGTGTACAGAACGAGGATCGAAAGAACTTGAGACTTTCTACTTTTATGACTTTTTATTAGCGACTAAAAAATATTTTATAAACGAAATATGAAATGGTGAAGCAACAGCGATATCGGATCGAAAGTAGAAGGGGAAACACTTCGTGATGAGAGTGTACGTATTACATATATATATATATAGTGTGATAGTGATGATGATGAAGAATGAGAGGAGGTGGGATTTCCGTTACAACAAAATGACTCGTATATTGGATAAGGACTTTGGTTACATGTTTACGCATGTGCATGTAGTCATGTACATTTACCTTTGACTATATAGCTTATGGACTGCTAGAACTGATAAAATCTTGAAGCCGAATACTGCAGGCGTTACTTTTCGAAAAAGGTACTTTGTGTGAAAACTGAATTTGTATTAGGTAGAATATCATGAATTTTATATTTAGACCTAATTATTTCGTTCCATAATTCTTACTTTTTTTTATACAGAACGTTTTATGCAAATGGGATTAAATGTTATTACTGTCGATGGAAAACTAATCAAAGAATTATGTACTTATATACAGGTAGAATAAGGAAAATATTAATAATTTCCTTATTCTTATCTTAATACTATACTATACAGTTAACTATATAATAGTTTATGAGGATGCACCAATTACACCTACAAAATCCAATTTATTACAAGCTTCTTCAAAATCATTAAGAGATTGCAAATTGCCATTAGATGCTTCTAGACCATTAGATAGTGGATGTATACTCATCTCTTCTGTTAAGTCAAGTTTTGATGCACTTAAAGTATCAGTGGAATGAAGTTCTAGTAAAGTATTACATATTTATGTCATTAATTATTCTATAAACTTACAAATAATGCCATTTTATCATGTGTCAATGGCAAAGTAAAATAATAATAAAATTATTATTTTCAAATATAATTTTAATTACTAAAATTAACGAAATATAAAAATTAATTTTTTTCTAGCCAGAATTGGAAATTTGGAATCACTATCACTTATCACCAAAGGTCGTTTTTCGTAAAAAGAACGCCTGTTAACAGTGGCTTCAGCGGTCTTCCATTTAACCCCATGTATTTCTTATCAGTTCTAGCAGTCCATAAGCTATATAGTCAAAGACATTTACCGACTTACCGATTGTACTTAAAAAAATCTGAGAGTCGAGACTCTATTGTTTTGTGTCAAGTATATTACTTATTTATCTATGCTCTGAGTAGACAACTGTGAACTTCCAAAATATTGAATATTGATAAAAATTCATTCATCCGTTTCCGTTTCGAACAAATTTTTATTTTCCCTATTCTTACAGCGTGCATTTATCATGGACGTTGATTCAGTCAATGAAACTCTCGGAAGTTGTGAAACCATTGATGAAGTCGGCCTCCGTGTTCAACTAATTGACCACATAGCCAGCGCGGACAATGTTCATTTCAAAAGTCAACAAATTGGGGAACCAGAATTAAGTTTTGCAGAGAAACGAGCGATCGTTGAAGAAGTTTTGAATCGTAATATTTGTACATTTTTATCGCGTTTTGGTCAGTATGTTTTACCTGAGCACCTACCAGTCATCGAAAACCATACCGATAGCGGGTCGTATGAAGTTCAGTTTTACATTAATAAGTTGAAAAATAACCAGTTTGCTCCAGCATCTAAAGTAATTTTATTTCTCTTATTTTGTAATTACTTACATTATGCAACTAGTTTAATTTTGGTTATTCCTTGCTGATAGGTTCAAATCAAGAATAGACGTTTTGAAGCCATGAAACGATTAATGTCCGAGGGTGAATACTTTAGTGTTGGAGAAATGAGGAAAAGAAATCCATTACTTTTTGACCAACTTGTGGGAAATTTCTTGAAGAATCCAAGGAAAATCATGAACGAAACAGATCATCCGTAAGTTGTCTCTCAATACTCACAATTTTCCTTTCATGTTTTATTTTTCTGCTCCATGTAATGATTTATGGCACTTGTTTCAGTATTGCTCATATATTGCTGGACCAAATTGAGCAAGACCAAGTTGCTGCCTTGAAGCAGTCGCAAATCGAAGCCGAAATGAAAGAAGCTGAAGAGTATCCGATCAGTGATGATGATATTGAAGAAAACTTAAGTAGTTTTCCAACCCATTTTTCTATCAAACCTAAATTTGAAAAAGTCGAACTATGGGGGAATGAATATAAAAATACTCATGTTATTGGTAAATCTCGTTGGAAGGATAAACACACTTCTGTAAAGAATACATCAAAAGATGAAGATAATTTAACACAAGAAGAGAAAGTATTGTTAATTAATGAATTCACGTCAGCAATGTTTAATAGTTTCTTGCTAGGAAAAGATGAATTCGACTATAGGTGAGTTTATTGGAATTCTTGGGCGCAAGATGTGACTAAGTAGTTATCATGATATTGTTTAGAGACCTTAAATAGAAATCAATAAACTTTTTTTTAAATTTTTTATAATAATCCTAATTGATTTCGGCCACAAATGCATTTAGTCATGCGTTCGGTTATTTCATTCTTTCTTTGTTGAAACAGTGGTATTAACTAATGAATGATTATTTTGCAGTGATGTGGATAATAATCCAGAGTACGATGATGTTTACCAATGTGATGTCGACGAAGAAGAAAAGTACTTTGATTCAGAAAGTCCTGAAGTTGTTACGGAAAAGAAAATAGAGAAAATCGAACATGACGAATTCGATAAATTTATGCAAGAAATCGAACACGAAGTTTCTACCGAAAATTTAGTTGAAAGTTTGAGAAAGATGGATTCAACTGATACGTAGTGTTAGGCTGTTATTGAGCGATATCTTTTATCATTGGATATTGAACTACCGTGATTAGGTTCATGATGTGCACCTGATAAATTTACGAACGAAACTCGAATGTAACTTGACTTGTGGCTCGAGAATTGTAGAAGATTCAAAACAAAATTATTCTTACATAAATTTCGGGTGTTGATAGCTTTCATCTTCTATAATGCTCATAGATGCAAATTTTCGGTCCATTGTAGCATTTAAAAACTTAAATCTAAGCCAGCGTTGTTTAAGTATTGTTTAACTTAGATAGATAAGTACCCGTATAAGATTCGCTACTTAATATTTTATCTGTGACTCCCATGTATAAGTATAGGATGAACCTGTTCGAACGAGTACTTAAGTCTTAACGTTAAAGAAACGTTCTGAAATACGGGTGAAAAAGTTGCGTTCAAGTTAAAATCCCCACCCCTCCTTAGCACCAAGAAATCAAAATTTATATTTTTTCTATGCATGTTTTAAGCAGCGAAAGGGATTAAATCAATTTTTTTCAATCATCCCTTTTTACAGAACAACTATCTACGGCAGTGTGTTTGGCAGATGAATAAAAAAATAAAAATACTAAAAGTGTAGTTAATGGAGCTCCTGTCCACTCATATTCCTTAACCCTGAAGATATTAGGAAAAACTATTTACGTTGGTATATGAAATTAATAAAAATTATTCACGATTTGTTTGATTTTCAGTTAAATAGCTTCAACTTTATACTATGGAAAAAAATTTCTCACTATGAATGTGGTTGGAAGTCTTTCAGTAATTTTTGTGAAAGCTTTTTTCGAGCCGCGGTGTTCTGTATTTGGATGTTCGAATTAATTTATTTTTTGGTTTATCCTTTTTTGACTCTTCTAATTTTCATTCTCATTGTAAAGAACAAATCTTTCAAACATTTCCAACTGCATGTGAAAGGGGTTCTTTATACTTAATCCGGCTTGTATCGTGCGCTGGTGGGATTACTCGACCTATCGCTTCGAGGCGTGGCTAATTTAAATTTCGTTTGAAAGTCATCTGAGGACTGTCTGTTCGTTTGTGGAGATTGAAATGATTTTTATAATTCGTTACTACTCGAAAACAAATTATGCGAGTTGACGTGGTAAAAAAATAATGTCTTGGATTTTTTGTATTCCTTTTTTTCGGGATCTTAATCTCGTGTAAGTTTAATTGTACATTATTCAGTCATTAAACGTTCTCAAGAAATTTTGACTCATTTATTGTTGTATAATAAAATAATTAGTATTATTTTTGAATATGAACATTCTCTCAAAATATTATTGCCTTGGAAATAAATGAATTTGACCGCTGGGATGGTTTTTTTTTGTTTTCATTCAATAAGTCGTAGAAAGTTTGAAAAATTACCCTTTAATTTCAAAAATGGAAAACTTAATTCGAACAAAATGGCTATCTTTGTTCTCGTAAGAAAACTTTTTTGTGTTAAAATTAAAAAAAAATCAACTCTTAGTACACTTACTTGTTTTGTTTTATTCCCTCTGTAAATTTGACATTTTTCAATGACTTTTGTTTTATATTTTTTTGTTGAAATATTATGTGAGGCATAGGCTTTAGTTAAAGAAAAAAATAGTATATTTTAAATATGTGTGGGGACATTACTCGTATGAGGTTATAGGGGCTCGCACCCCTCGACGACAGTCGCCGCCCAAAGGCTGGCAATAATCGTCTCTATGACGTTAAACGAATTTACACTGGTGCGTTTGTATGTTCGTACCTGTACGTACGTACAGGTAAGATACATTGTACGAGTCAAGATCAATTACCTGATAACGATCTTGGTAATGTCACGACCCGGTACCAAACGCACTGCGTTGTTTCTTATCATCTCAACGGAGACAAGAAACGACGTAACGCATGACATAATTACGTATACATACGTATGCATGTGTGTCTGTGTGCGTGTACCAAATCCGGTATATAAACTCTCAGAACCGGCTCAAAAATTGCCAGTGTTCGCCGAGGATTTGGCTCTCCCATACTTAATCGTATGAAGTGGCAGAACACACAAATACTGTTGAAGACCTTCTAGTGTGAATATCTCTCACGACAAGGTATTCCACAATATGCTACCACTCTTTTTGGAGTTACACTTCATTTTCAGTCACATTCCAAGTACAACAGAAAATTTCTTCATGAATTCATAAGTTGAATATCTACATAATTTACAAGCTGAAATAAATATAATCTCGTCCATTTTAAATTATTCATTCAAAATGCTGTCTTAGTGATGTGAATGTGCAGTAAATTACGCTATATACTATTTCGCATTTATTCTTTTTAAGAACCGTAACTATAGTTGCCCGTCGTTTAAATTAAGTAGGTAGGTAATTTGGTAATCGAGAGATGCAAATAGAGATGAATGTGGAAGAGGTTATATCGAGAATTCGAGAATTTACTGAGGTTCCTCGAATGGAGGGGGGTGTTTCAGCTCTTCGGCTCGGTCTCAGTTGGAAAAATTGTGTCAATTGCAAATTATTACTTTCTTACTAATTTATTACTTTTGTAGTAGTTTATTATTTAGGGATTAGATTATTACTTTTGTACTAATTTGTGTTTTTTTTTCCTTGTTAATTTTCAATTTTTTCAGAAGTTAGAAATTTTATTATAAAAAAATTAATTGATTGGGAAATTTCCCAACATTCTCTTCTGCTTTAAAGATACACTGAGAATTCAGTTGTTTGCAGAGACAAAATAAGATGAACAATGCAAAAATACAAAGTAAGCTGCAGTTGTTCCCAGATAAAACTAATAACATTGAATCCTACAAGACGTAGTCTTAGAATGATTTTCAAAAGAATTGTCATTAACATTCCTTGGTTTCTATGTCCTTCCGTTGATATCTCCAAAAAGTTTATTAAAAATAAGAGCGGCTTTCTTCGATAGATGGTGTAAAAGTGCCACTCTTCAAGCTTTAGTTCTGGAAAAGTTCAGTTGATGTATGTTATTTCCGAGTTCTACCATATTTTATGGTTCTAGTGTACTTTTTGCCATATCGGACAGACACAGACCTATGAAATTCTTATAATTTATTTCATATTTTTGGTATGGTAGCGAAGAAATAGGTGTATATTTAGTTTCTGCCTCTATACATATAAGGTGTCCCCAATTTCTCTCTTCTATCTCGCAATGGAATGATACAACTCGTTCAGAAGAAAAAAGTTCTTTTCATAAACTCATGTTCCCTCTTCAAAATTGACCGAGTTATAGACTAGTGAAAAAAGATGAAAGGACAAATTTCAAAACGAAAAAGAAATCCTGCCCAGTGTTGCTAGATTTGAGTTTTGAAATCAGTCAGCATGTTTCAAAAAAGTGGCTAAAATTAGCTTAGGTGAAAAAAATTGGCTAAAAAAATTGGTGAAACGAAAAAGAGCGCAGAAAGTATGTAAAATCTTTTAAATGGCCGAGAAACATGCTTTCCTGATTTTATTTCATGTTACATGTTACATATCATTATGATATCGTTGAAAAGAACACTTCTAAATTTTATTTATTTCCTACTTTTAAAATAAAAAGGAACTTACTGTTATCAGGATCTTTTATGTTTGATATTTTTAGAGAAGCTTGCGTGTATTGTTCATTAATCATTAGTTTTAAGACTTTAAAAGTTAGAAAAGTAGTTTCAACTTGAAGTTAGATTGAGCTGAGCTGAGATTGTACAAGTCAAGACTCAAGTTACCACACTTGACAATTAAACCAACGAGCAACCGGCAACGGCGGCAACATGACTAATTTTTAGAATTTTTAGAGAATTTTAGAAAATTAAAATTCATTTTTGGGAATTGGGCGAATAAGAAGGCAGATAATCTTGATAAAATAGCCAAAATAGGTTTAGCCTTCCAATTTCCACAAGAATGATGGAATTTTTAATGAATATTGAAAAATCCGCTGAAATTGGAAAATTCGGTGGGTAAATGCTTATAATTTGGCTAAAAAAATTAACTAACAGCTAAATTGGTAAATAATTAACAGAAATTTTCAAAATCGGCTAAAAATAGCCGAAATTCCTCTAAAGTGGCAACACTGGTCCTGCTTATTTACTCTGATCGAGTCAAAATTGCACTCAATCGTCTGAAACAGAAAAAAAAAGTATGTGTGAAAAACAAGTAGCATAGCGCATGTTGAAAGAAATGTTTCAGACCGTTGAGGGCAAATTTTGACTCGATCAGGGTGAATAAGCAGGACTTTAGAGTTTTTTATTTTTTAATGTTCCTTTAATGCCCTTTCGTCTTTTCTCACTGGCCTATAGCTCGGTCAATTTTGAAGAGAGAGCATAATAATTGAAAAGAACGTTCTTTTTGTCTGACCGAGTTCTACCCTTGCGGGATAGGAAGCCCTAGCATACGCAAACCTCTGAAGTTATGGGTGCCTGAGAAAGTGTGAGAAAATTTCCCCTCACAATTTTTCCCCATTCGATTTTTACCCTTTCGACTATCCCACAATTTTCGAGCCCCTTAATTTTTTCCCAGGCGTAATTATTGTTTTTTTTTTCTTTTTTTTATTCTCTTGATGTCATAAAGCAGTGTACACCAAACTGTGGCTCGTGTGGACACTAGCAGTAGTTCACAGAAGGATGTGGTATCTGTGGTACCATGATTTTTATTAAATTCAAAATTTCATCGCCAGGTAATATGTTTTAAACTTTATCATATGGTAATGGGCCCAAGTCTTAGCCTATCTTATTCTGTTTAAAAAATGTTTTCTCTATTGAATACGAAGTTCTAGCTTGCAGTAGCTCAGTCACTGAGAAAGTTTGGCGACCACTGACATACAGCATACACATCATAATTATTTTATTACTACATAGTATGAAATAAGATGAAGTTTATCTAAAATTTTTTAATATTATTATGAAAAGAAAAAAGTCACCGTGGGTGTCGGGCTCCTGCAGGCACCCCGCGTGCGCACGCCTGTGATAGGAAGAGAAACTGACATCCTGCATACGTATTTTTATTCAATTTTCGTGCATTGACAAAAATATTCTTATTTCAATAATATAGCAGCCTAAGCTTAACCACTACTCTCAACGAAAATAATTCATCATATTCACTCATCATTTTTGGATTACCATCAGTTTCAAACAGAACGTTAGGCCCTGGCTGTACAAGTAGCAATCTGATGAGATGAATATGGGCAGAAGCATCTACCTATATATTTTGACTAACTGCCACAAATTTTAATAGGGAATGTTATTTTCACTGAACAAAATCCTTTCCGAGGTACCTGCCACTTCTTGTTATGACATTTTAAATGAAAGTGCGAAACGGTAGTAGCCCAGAAAAATTTACATTTTCTTAGCACAATCGGATTATGAAAGGCTCCTCAATAAAAATTACACTCATTTTTTTTTTCTTAACAGATTTGAAAAAACGAACGACGTTTACTTCGACGTGTCGGTATCCTTACGTATTTTTAACCATAATTTTGTACATTATGCCATATAATATCTTATTTACATACTTATACCTACCTATTTGTGTAGGTATATTATACATATATATTTTTTCTTTATATTGAATAAAAGAAAATGAGTAAACGAACGAAAAAAAATTTCTTACGTAGTTTTATATCTTCATTCGCCACTGTCGGATTGATTTCAAACGCATTCGTAAAATCATTGTGAGGTTTTTATTTTTATTTTTTACCCTATTATTGTATTTATTTTCATATAAAAAGTCCTTCTACAGCAAAAGGGGACCCCACTATATACTCCGTACTCTAACTAGACAGAGGTTTTTAAAATACGAGATTAGGGATTATCCCTCCAATGAAAGAGATATATATGTAGGTACGTATTATAACAGCCGAACAAAATGGCCGCTATTAAAAATCAGTTCGACTACATTTGCGCAGGATTAACGAATAAAATATCATCTCGCCGCGTCTTTCTGTTCGAATTTCGCTCGTGTAATTTATTCGCAAAATAGGGATTTCTGTTGGAAAAATTTTCACCCAACCTTTACGCCGCTCCAGTGAACCCGAATATTTGGCCAAAATTAATGAGAAAAAATACGAAATTCGTGTGTGATCCGCTTTCATGCGTAATTTCCAATAGGCTAGTGCAAATAAAATTTAGCAACGCCATCATGAATATGTTGGCTATTTATCCTTTTCTTTTTTTTTTTATAAGTTGCCCTGTATAGACGCTATATAGAGTGCACAAATAATATGCCTCCCTGCTGGTGTTATTGGATAAATAAAATGCGAAGCAGAATAAAATGAACAGCTATTTTCCAAGACCTCGGAGCGAGAACCATTTGTTGAACTGAATGTTTCGTATTTGCGGCTTATAAGCTGTAGCCTAGGCTAATTCATCACAATGTGTGGATAGGTACTTGAAAAGATTTTTAAATGGTGACACGGGTGAATGGGAAACCATATATCATGGCGAATGAAAGCAGGATATTTCAGTCACAAAATTTTAGATTTTCTTGCATACTTATTTCGAAAATTGTTAAAAAATCTATAGGTAATGGAAAATATAAATCTAGAAAAACTGAAACTCAGCTTAGGCTTATGTAGTACGTTGGTGATTGGTGTTTCATACGTCTGTTTGTATTGTAGCCATTACTGAAACCAAAAGATGAAAGATTTTAGAACAAAATAATTTGGAAAGAATAAGGATGATGAACTGAGAGTTTTCTGTGACAGTTTTTTTTATTCTTAAAATTTTGTATGGAACTGGCCCCAGTCCTAACTGTGATTTATTTTTCTGTGACTAGGTATAATAACTGACATTTAAAAACGAAAAATTCGTAAAACAACGGATAAAATCGATAGAGCAAATAGAAACGGAAGATTTTTTCGTACATTATGAAAAAGTTTTAAATTTTATACAATCTTTGTTATTAAGCTTTTTAAATAGTTTTTTTTTTAATCTAACTGAAATTTTCAAATTGTGACCACTCATCGTAAAATTTTTAAGACGAAAAAATCAATTCAAGCTCGCATTGAACGTGTAGATTAGATTACGGTTTTTGTAATCACCAGATTTGCAATCTCATTTAACTTAATTAGTTGTATTTTGGGTTGAATTGTAAGTATATACCTATAAGCAGGGGATCCAAGAAAAAATTTAGGAATTTCCCCTTAAATGCCAAAAAAATCAAGGGAAAAAATGAAATACGACCTCAGAATTGAGATAACTGTAAATAAATTAGTTGAAGAGAAAAAAAAAACAAAAAAACTCAACTATTAAAAATTTTCGTCATTTTTCTCCAAAATTACTTTCTGTATTCGTTACTGGTGCCTTTTGCTTCGATTTTTCCTTCAAGGTACCTATATGTCACACTTAAACAAAAGCCAGCGATGAGCTCATTACACACGCGCTATACGCATTGCATACACTTAGGAAAAATATAAAATTTTATGAGTATGTGGCGCATACTATTAACAAGTTCTTCCGAATACTTTTTACACTGACAGTTGCACAATTTTTCTGTAGGAATGAGTTATAAAATAAGAAAATAATTTTGCAAGCGAAGTGACCGAAAAATTTTTTTTGGCATTTTTTATTTTTTAAAACATATTATACCTAGTTTAGAGTTTCCTTTTGGAAGAGAGTATTTCATACCCAAAAACCCTCCAATTGATCGGCCTTAATGCCTTCTGAAAACATTTACCCGAAAATTGCAATTTATTTCAAAATTAGGGCCCTTCTGGTCTTTCCTCCTATCTCTCTGAAATGAAAAATAGTAAGTTTACACCAAGTTTATCTACGATTTGATGAAACTAAAATTATCCACCTATCGACTCTTTGGTGCTGATGGACCACTGTATGAAATTGATTACCTAAAAATGACCTAATTCATTTATAGAGGTAATAAATATTGATTCAATAAATAAATCAAAGACTGACTAGGCTTACCACGGTTAGACTCCTTACTACCAGGTATAAACGTGAAGGTACGAATGTACAACAAGAGATGAGTCACCATTTTTTATTGTTTACATTGATGAATAAGGAAGAATCGACAGATTTCTTTGACATCTGCGAAAGAAATTGTGGGTCTTTCCGATAACTGAAAATGGCGACTCATCTCTTATCACCTTCATGCGCATAGCTGGTAGTAAAAAGCCTTAGGCTACACCTACATAACGAACAGCAAGCAGCAACAGCAGCTGAAAACCACGTTAAATTTTCTGTTAACATCAAACAACACAAACAAAAATTTTGTTTTTGCTGCTTGCTGTTGGCTACGTGGGTGCAGAATTTGGCTGCGGCTGTATATCAGTGGATGTCAGCCATCGTTTGACGGATCAGTTTATCCGTCAAAATCAATATGATTTGAATTCAATGGATAGTTGATCCACTAAATTTTTTGTTCCACCGACATCTACGAAGCTACTTGGAACTATATTCATTAGCTCTGTTTGATAGGATTTCACCAACTTACCCCAACCAACACCAGTAAGGCTATTCCGCAAACATTCAAGTAAAACTTGGCGCAAAGTCACATAATATTCTTACATTTGTGGAATCGCCCTCCCGGTATAGGTTGGTGTAATTTGGGTCCTCCTATCAAAATGAGCTAAAGATTTGACTATGTTGGCAAAACGGTTGCCGGATTTCGAATCTCTATGCAAGCCAGAGCCTTCTTCATCATAATAGGTGCCTAGCTATCAAAAACTGAATTAAAACACCATTTGATTCACCAGGCTCATTGTAAGGTATTCAGAAGTTGTTCGATATCCTTCGTCGCTTCATATCGAATTTAGAAATTTTCTTCTTACGATCAATCAAACCAGAAAGTCATATTTTTAATGTGTCGACCGAACGTCAAAACAGCTGGTAGGCCCATACCCGTCATCAAAACTTTTTCAGTAACAAATTTAATTTTTCGCCCATATTTGTGTTGATTGATATTTGACCAAATAACTGAAATAATTTTCCACCCTGCCAATTATTCATTCCTTTATTTTCTCTTCAACCGGAATTATAGTGACATAGGTAGTCTACAGGCTTACCAATTTCTCGCAATGAAAATTGAATTACACGAAGCGTGAAAAAAGTTATTAAAATATTTAAGCCGAATAATACGAGAATTCGGTGCATACACAAAGTTTAATAACAATACGTACAATAGCTTTAGGTTCACTGATAGAATGAGAAGAAAAAAAAAACATAAATAAGGGGTGGGGAGCGGGAAGTATAAAGAAAGATATAGGTAGTTAAATCAGAGAGGAGTGATAAAGAATGAGGAGAAAACAGGAGAGACAAATAGATTTAAAGATTCGGGTAGGGAGAAAAGGAGAGAGACAAACGTATAGTTAGACGAAGGCAGGGAAAGAGACGAAAAGGTAGATTAAGGTGTAATTTGAAGGTAGTGTTAGGCTGGTACAGACTTACAGACCACCTTGGGGAATGTTGTATAAAGGGAGAAGTGTTGTCAGGTCAGTTTGTTGTGGGCCACCCATATAAACCCTCCATTCACATGTGCAGGGATAGTAGAGCACACTGTGTAAATATTGTAATCCTTAAAAGACGTATTGTAATCGATACCAGGCGGAGGATAGCATGTAGGATTACACGGATCGTTCGACGATTTCGTTTTTTTTTTTTTTTTTTTTACTCTTCTAAAGTGCTAATAATTCAAATTACTTCAACCGTTTTAATCTATTGAGTTTTACAAGTCGTCCTCAGATCTAAAGTCTAATTGTGCGCCGCATTTTGCGTGAACGCACAATATTAATCGTGTCTTTTCAACGTGTGTATTTTTTTTTTCCTACTTTTCAGTCAAAATATTGAACCCTTTTAGCTTCGGTGCCCACGAGCTAAATACTCGTTTCTGCTTCTGTAATCGAAAATAAATAGACTTTATATAATTGAGGTGAAATATAGGGACGAAAGTATGTAGAACGAAATTATTTCGTATTTTCTCTTTTCACTCAGTAAGTAGATACCTACCTATACAGCAGGAGTTGCAAAATTGAAATGTAATTTGTGTTTCATAACAGAGATAAAGTGTTAGACAAGAGAAAAATTCTTGCTTATTCGGCAATTTTTCCAAAAATGAAGATGTACGGGAAATCGGTAAGGAATTCACGTAGGGACGATAGGGGCATTTAACGAAAGGTTTTGAACTTATTTTTTTCTTCAGTCTTTTTCTTTAATACAACCCCTACGGTATACTTAAGAACACTAGGCTATAGTAAACTAATTTGCAGGAGAATGAGTGGCGACCATTTGCGGCCTACAGGTTCTATAGGTGCCTAAAGTAGCGAATTAACGGGCAGCCTATAGGGAAAGTTTAAAATTCAGATTGATGATAAAGGTTACAATGATTAGGCTTACCATATTTACATCCCTGTTTAAGGCGATGGTTCTGGTGTCCCAGCTGGTTGAGTTTCATATCCCTTTTTACCATTTTTTCCAATTTTTCTTAAATTTATCAAAAAAAAAAAAAAGAATTTAAAAATTTTTTTTTTATTGAAACCTTGCTAAGAAGAGGAATAACTAATCCATCCTAGCCCGAAATATTATGAATAGACTAAAATATAATAAGTACTTTTGTTTTTAATTAAAATAAGAATTAAGTTAATAAAAAATTTTTTGTTTACCAAACCACCAGGGTCCTTATGTATTATATGATTATAATAACAATTTATCAAGATTCCCGGTCATTTTATCGAATCCAAAATACCAAATGGAAAATATCCAAATTACTATTTGACCAAATTCTAATATACCAAAATTGTTTTACTGAAAGACTTCTCACCGAAACGTTTTTCCTGAATAATAATTACTATTTTCAATTTTGATAAAAAGAAGGAATGGAAAAATGCAATTTCCTAGTCTTTTTTATTAAAAAAGAAAACCACTTCACTATACCTTCCACAATACAGTATAAATATGGAGAAATATTTTCACATACTTCATTAAAAAAACAAAAAAACAAAAAAACAAAAAAACAAAAAGAAACCTCACTTAACTAACCACCAAAATAGTAATAAAGTAATAGAAAAATGCCAACTTGAGTTTTTTATTCAGAAAAAAAAAACCTACCTCACTTAACCTCCCACCATATGATAAAGGCGTAGAGAAGGGCCCATTTACAAGAATATTTATTTGAAAAAGTATAAAAAATGAACACCGTTTCAAATTTTTGGTTTTTTAGTAGAGTCTTTTGGTAAATTAGTTTTGGTAAAATGGATTCGGTTAAATATATTCGGTATAATTGATTTCAGAACAATGGTCAATTGGTGAAATGGTCAATCGGTGAAGTGGTCATTAAGGTAAAAAGAATTCGGTAAAAAGTCCAGATAAAATTTATCAACATCCTCTAATACAGCTATTTTTGATTTTATTTTTGCTATAAAATGCTTAATATTGAACCAATAACTACGAAATTTGCAAAAGATATTTATTATAATTTATTCTAATATGCTAGGTATTAATTCTGATGTGAATTGACCCGATGGAACTTCAATAAAATCTATTTTGTTCAATTTTAAAAGAGTAATATTGTTTTAAACTGTGTAATTTAGGTTTTAACCGTTACAAAATTTAATGCTTTTATTTAATTTCATACTTTAACGCATCGTGACTCGTTAATATAATTATTAAATAATCAAGTTATTCTATGAATTCCCCAGTTAATGTGTGAAAAATAAAATTAATTATAATTATACTTTCTCTAAAATTCCTCATTCGTTTGTAAAAGAAATATTTATTTCATGAATCAATATATATATTATGGAACCAGGTTGGAAACTGAGTAATTTATCAACGAGTGCAATGTTTGAAAGCACAAGCTATAGGCGAGTGCAGTAATTGCATAAGTTGATGAACTGCTTATTCCGACTAAGTTGCGTACAATTTTTTTGCAAAATAAGTGCATGGAATGCTGTTTTTAAACTAGGGGCAATAAAACCTGTGGGTTGCTGGTTCGAATACCTGTTAGGGCTGAGAGAATTTTTATGAAAAAAAAAAGAAGAAATTAAGACATTTAAAGGTGTGGAGGAAACAGAGGAACCAATTAGCTGTGAGAAAAAAAATTGACTTTTAAGAAAAATAATTAAGGAGTGAAAAAAAAAATTAAGGAGTGAGAAAAATAAATTTAGGAGTGAGAAAAGTGAGTAGTAAATAAGAGTTCTGAAATTGGCCACTTTCATCACAACAAACATGCCTCAAAAATACAGAAATACAGCGTTTTGTGCACATATGTTGCAAAAATAGTATTTTACTCAACTAGTTAGCAAAATGAGTGATTGTCAACAAGTTGCGTAGTTTCAGCATGAGCTACAGTGAGTGCTGTAAGTGCAACGTGTTAATTATCTTGAATGACTAACTACCTAGTTGATTACGATATTTTTTTCAACTACCTAGTTGATTACGATATTTTTTTCAACAAATCTACTAAAAAGAGGTTATTATTAATTTGATTAAACAGGTAAACTTCATTCATGAATAGAATTTTTGATATAATTAAATATTATCAAGAAGTGAACTTGGTTGTTCACGTAAGCATCACCATGTGAAATGGCCATTTTTCATTGTGACATTTTGCAACTTTTGTACGTGTAAACGGTACTGTAAAGAAATAAACCACAAACGGGTTGAGAAAAAACTCATTTCTACACTGTTTCTACACTTGGTGAAGAAATGAAAACCATTCTCGATGCTCTAAACTGCTTTGGAAATCTCGTATTTTGCTAATCAAAATCGATTTAATAATAACCTCTTTTTGTTGTATGAGTTGAGAAAATTGTTTTTTCATAACTTGTAAACCATGAAGATCCTCTCGAAGTAGTGTCGTGGCTCCGCCCACGAGTCCCCTGCGCACTAGCGATGCGCAGGGAACTGGCCACGACTGGAAGATACTGGGCTGAGGCGTCGCTGTTCAGTTGTTGTCTGAAACACAGAGGCGAGAGCTAGGTGTGTGACGACGACTTATTTTATTGTCCTTGTGACGTTAAACGAACTACTGTAAACTCCTACCACTACATGGTAGCAAAGCAATAGCGTTTAACCTGGACCTCTGAACTGTTAGATTTCATGTCCTCTCGAAATTATGTTTCGTAAGGGAATTATAATCAACAAAAAACTACGTTTTTTGGCCCAGAAAACGGTTCTACGAACTGAAACATAATAGCTTCCACTCAGAATATTTTGGATGAAATATGTCTGCCCTAAAATTGGAATTAAATTCTGAACAAAAAAAAAAAGCAGTAATATTGCTAGAACAAACATTCTCGTACCAATAATACGCAAAATGGATGTTAGGTAGCAATTCTACTGGCAAACATTCATCGTATATAATACGCATAATGGCCGACGAAAAATAATCAACATTATTTTTCCGCGCCCCCAGCGATGTATTTTGTCTTCACTATTAAATAGCGCACAAATATATTGCCGAACTTCAATCCTTTTGTTATACGAAAGAGTATTCGAGACATCGAAATCAATTTTTTGTTGTAAATCTCTCTCGAACTCGTACGTTCTAGGAAACGGGAAAAAAAAAAAAAAAATAATAAGAGGCAAAAATCGTCCGAATTTACGTAAAAAATTACGATCAACAGCGATGTTTCATCGAAACAGGCTTCGACCTGCCGCCGATTCAATAGATACATCGTTTTGACTTA